>CM031857.1:110201341-110215671 GCA_018697195.1 Certhia americana
TCCCTTCCCAAACCTTCCCAAACCTTCCCTTCCCTTCCCAAACCTTCCCTTCCCACAAAAGACAAAGCCAAGCACAATGTGCACAGCCTTGAAACTGGAATTCTTGCTCTGGGATGTGGTCTGAGGAAAATTGGATTAATTCATACCTGTGCCTACTAGAACAGGAAGAACCTGCATCTTATCCACATAGATAATGATAAAAATAAAATGAAGCTGAGTTTGAACCTGAATTTGTAGGGCAGATGCAGCTTTCAGGCCTTGCTTATACTCAGGAATTAAAAGAAATTCAAGGCTGGCCTTGAGCACCATGGGAGCAGTCCCAAGTGGACATGCAGTGGCTTCAGCCTGCAGGTGGCACATGGAGAGCACCGAGTGAAGAAACACAAATGCACAGAGCCCACAGGGGATGTTCAGAATAAAGAGAATTTCCTACTGATTCAACCCAGCCTTTGCTTCTCACGCTTCTGTAGCAGCTCTCAGGTGACTTGAAAGACCTGCTCACAAACTGGGATGGGATGGGATGGGATGGGATGGGATGGGATGGGATGGGATGGGATGGGATGGGATGGGATGGGATGGGGTGGGATGGGATGGGATGGGATAGGATGGGATGGGATGGGATGGGATGGGGTGGGGTGGGGTGGGGTGGGATGGGGTGGGATGGGGTGGGATGGGGTGGGATGGGGTGGGATGGGAAGGGATTTTTGATACTAATTTAAACTAGAAATATCCTCCTCCAGGTAAAACTGATCTATAAAATCATGATAGCTAATGAAAGGAATGTATGGAAAGAAAAGCTCTTCTACACTGGAGGCAAATACCTGCAAAAGGAGTTAAGCCACCTTTAATGTGGCATCCATAGCATTTAGGCATTTGTCATGGCTTGCAACAGCAAATACATGAGTTTGACTACATATTAATTTATTATTACACCAATGGGATACAAGAGCATGGTTGATTAGTTTTGGGAACTGAAAGTCACTTTATATGAAATTAACATCTTCTGAAGGTGCAGGCCATGAACTGTGAAAAGAAATAGTTCTGTACAGAAATATCATCACAGCACCACAGTGTCAGGCCCATAGGGCAACACAGGACAGTGACCAAAGAGAGAGGACAAGCTGCTCCAGGCATCAGGCAAAGGGCACTGAGAATCACTGGGACCTTCTTCTCCCACCCTGGGCCACCTCTTCCTCTGGCCTTCTGGTTTGAAAAGTCTGAGTCCTGGCAGTGCCAAGCTGCTTAAATGTTGTCAGCTAGGCACTAGATCAGCAAGGTTCTGGAGGACATCACATTCATTTTCTGAAACCCTTGTCACTCTCCAGGATCAGAGAAGCTCATCTCAGTGGGCTGCTCATATTTCAGGCTTTTAAATTAACTTTGTAGAAAAACAGATGAAGAACAGGATGAGACACTTTTTTTTTTTCCTTGAGAGAAGGCATTAACATATAGAGAGAGGCATTTTTATGTTATATCAATATTGACTGTTTCAGAGAATGAAAGTTCTGGCAGCAATTCCACTGACAAACCTTTAATCAAAATAAGTGCCATAAAAAAATTTGACAAGGCTGGTGTAAGTGAGACTTTGTTTGGCATGACCATAATTATGTTTTTCGACATTATTGTGGTCAACAAAGAAAAGGCTTCATGGCCACATCACTGATGCAACTGCACTTTTTGTGTCTAATTTACATCAACGTTAACAAGATATTGTCTGGTGCCTGGACTTCATCGTTAAGGTAGAGGAAAAACACAGAATCATAGGAGTCTGTAGGTTGGAAAAGACCTCTTAGACCTAATTTCACTTCTTTACCTTACCCATACTGATGTTCTCTTTATAAGGCATCCCTTGTTGAGGAAGTAAATATTCAGGACTCACAAAAAACAAAACTCAGGTGTGGAGAATTTAGAAGATTTTACCTTGGCAGGAGAGTTACAGCTGGAAAACAGGCAGCACCAGCAGGAACTGAGGATTTCTCTTCAACCATTACTTCTCCAACTATAAGGGCAAGTGGTTAGAAAAGATCCACCAAACCTCAAATAACAAATCAAGTGAGGCAAGCACTCCTTGGGCCTGTGTTTTCTTTTCCCATTTCTATTTATTTACTTGCATCTTATTCATCATGCCTCTGAGCATGCCCAGCCCTCTTTCCTTGTGTAGCATCTCCTTGGATAATGTAGCCTGTGCAAATTGCAGCCTGACAAACTGCAGACTCATCAGGATGGCAGAGGCACAACACAAAGAGGTGCTTTCTCCTTGTAATCCTTTACCGCCAAAAAAGCCAATAAATACAAAACCTTCATTTGCTTTGAGACACACTATGGCAAAGCAGATCAAGCTGCCCTTTTCCTTTGTTACAGCTGTTTTCTCTTTGCAAGATTAACAAGCATTACTGTGGATTTGGGATTTCTGTGCTGTCAGGGGTTGCTTCCAGCCATCCCAGCCCAAGTGCAGCAGCACAGCAGTAGCTGGTACTGCTCATAAAACCAAGCAATCTCTGCTTCTTCCTCATTAGAACAACCAGGGCTGCCCCTTGACTCGTCTGTGTCCAAGCCTGGTTCACACATGATGTGGCAGAATGTGCTTCCAGGAAACCAGTTTTCTCTCCAGGGCAGACAAGGCAGCATTGTGAGATAAAAGGAAAGTTTACTAAGCAGCACTGATTTAATGATGTTAATAACCACAGCTATTAGTCCAATTACATAAGAGCAGGTTACCTTGCCAGCCCTAATACCAGGAGATGATAAATGCAGATTAACCTCAGCTTCTTTACCGTATCCAGTTCTACAGATAGGAAATTAAATGCCTGAGTTTATCTTTTTGTAAATTGCTCTGATATAGTTTAATTCTAACTTACAGAGAGCTTTCTGCCTGGCAAGGGAAATCCTTTGCTCTCCCCTTAAGCAGGGCTGAAACTACTCTTAGCTTGCAGTTTCTTGAAGGCTGAAAAGTGGGAAGGTAAAGTGGTTCTCCCAGTATTTTTGACTTAGAAACATGGAAGGGAAGCAGTGTAGCCTGTGGCAGAAATGTAACATTTTGGGTTGGTCTGTTTCCAAGCAGCTGTTTGGGGAGGTACTCAGCTCGCTGGGTACCACTGCAATGGTGGCAGAAGGGTTCTGTGCCATCTTGTCATGGGAGGGCTCCAGAAACCAGAATGTTGTCAACCTACAGTGACTCTGCTGTTCATCAGAGAGGCAGCAGGCAGGATCTGAGCTGCTGAGCCAGACACTTCACAGGCACAGACAGACTTACACATGGCACATTCCCTCCTGTGTCAGCACTTCAGCCCATGGCTGCCCCAAAATGACCTGCTCTGCCTTCAAAACAACATTTTTGTGCCCCCAGAGCACTCTGCTGGCCTGGCCCTTGGTGAGGCAGCAATGCAGGCGTGTGGGGCTCATGCTGTCTCATTGCTTTAAAGGTTTGTTCTCAAATAACTGCTTACAGCTGACTGAGTTGAGGGCAAATGAAGAGAAGGGACCTCATTCCTGTTTGCATCCAACCTGGCATTTAGCTTAATTTCCTGTAGTTATACTTTGTTATTTGATCCTGCTCCTTGGTCCTTGCAGGAGGGACTAAACAACAGTGGCCACCCCAAATTACAGTGCTGGAACTGATAGAAACCTATGCTTTGAAATGTAGAGTTCTGCTAGAAATAGGCAGATAATTTTAAATGTGTTTAAAAGATTAGTTTAGAGTCATTGTAATTATCCTATTCTAAAGCATATTTGCAAAAATAAAAGTCCTGGACATGGGTCTTTCCAGCCAAGTTTCATCTCAAAATGAACTCTCACAGCACTTAATATCACTGTGAGACTGTTAATTATATCTTTGCAGAAACTGAGCCCCTATAATTAGGCTTATGCGTTTGACAGATTATTTTTCACAAAAATGTTGACCACAAATAGTTCTCAATCGACCTAACAACCTTCCCATTTGAGAACCACGATGCAAATGTAAAGGATACAGTCCATCTTGCCTCTTTAGTGAGCTTGATGTGATTTGGCACAACTTACAGAGTAGCTTGAAGCCAATTTGTTAGTGGAATGAGCTCAGAGGTGATGAAAGAGCTTTAAGTCTTGGGCTATGGGGAGGCAGTTGGCCACACACTTAGACAAATGGAAAATAAAAGGCATTATTGGATGAAATTACAAAGATCCCCAGAGGGTTCATGTACCCTGGAGTGCCTTCGCTTTCAGAGTGTAAGGACAGCCAAATGTCCCTCAGACTCAGCCTTTCATTTCATGTCCTTGCAAAAGTTACTAAAGAAAAAATCACACAGCTCATAAGCTTTTTTAAGTGGTTCATAATTTTTTAAAGCTGGTAAACAAGGGGTGCTTGACCCAGTTTGCTCTCAATAACTGGAATTTTCTCCTCACGTGCCCAAATTAAGGCCATGTGCCTTGGCTTAAATTCTGCTTAGTGAGGTTTAAGCTAAGGGATGGGATTTCACAGCAGGGAGAAGATAAGGACATGCACAGGGGCGTTGAGAAGGACTGAGCTGAAGGGAGCTGACTCGGAGAATGCAGCCATGTGCCTGCATTTGGTCAAGAATATTCTCCTTGTCTCACACTCTGAGTCCAGCATAGCACCTTGCTGTGGAGCCAACCCTGTCCCTTCCCCATGTGGGGCCCTCTCTCTCCAAGATGAAGGAATATTTAATTTTTGATAAATTTGATATTTGATGTTTGATAAATTCCTGGACAGTTTCAGAGGTTTCATTTTCTTTTTGCAAGCTTTAGTTTAGATTACCATATTAAAGTATCATTTGTGAGAGAGGACATTTCTGCTGGAAAGATGCAGCAGTTTTCTGCACTATTTTGTCTGCCTATCCCAATAGAAAGGTATACGTTTTGGGTTTTTTTTAAACCAACATGAAATCAAAAGTTAAATTGTTGAAGGTCAGGAAATGTGATAGAATCATGGTCCAAAGACAATATTTATATTTAGTGCAAAATCTAGTTACTAACCAGAGTTGCCTCAACAGTACCACAGGCTGAAAATGATTCTTGAGATCCAAAGCCCCTTTTTCTTATTTCATTTGATTTGTGAAATAAATGTGATAAATAGATAAATGGCTGCTGAAAGTGAGCCCTCACATGGAGCAGACTGTGCCTTTTTGGCTAGCAAGAAACAGAAAGTTAGACTGCACATAGACTGGGGAGAAAGTCTGGGCTGTAGTATCCACAGAGGAGCAGATGAACAGCTTTTGTAAATGAGGCTAATGATGAAGGGGTTTTAAATGTATATTCCCATAACTGCTATGAATAATAAACATTTATGTTGGTACAATGCCCACTCGTTTCAGCCTGATGAGAATTCCTACAAGGCTCCGCTGTGGTAACTTCTCTTACTAACCAATGACAGTCTGTGTTTCCCATTATCCTGGAATACTTGATATATTTTTATTATACTGGATACCTTGGCATGAGTGATGTGCTTCTGGATGTATCAACAGCCAAGGCTTCTTTTTGTCACAGAGGTGAACATTAGGATGTTTGGTAAGAGGTATAAATTTCCTTGTGCCATATTGATGTTCAAAACAAGCTTTTTTCATAATTCCTGCCTTTTCTCCTCCCATGAAAATATATTTCCTAAAACTTGTGAAGCTGTGGGCTTATTTATTTCAAACTCTTTCCTTCCAGAAACCTTTGTGCCTCTTCAGAGTATTTTTACTGCGATACCTACACTAGTGATCTTCAGATGAGCACTCTCAGAGAGTGAAGTGTCATTATCTTCAACTTTATAAGCAGATAGACTAATGCAGGAAAGGAATTTATCTCCCTTAACTTGAGCCTTGTGAAAGTCAAGCATCTGCTACAATCTTGTTTTACACATAGTCCTCATGGGGAGAAATCCCTTCAGAAGGTAATAAATGTTGTTTCTCTGAGACACTTTTCTCAAGAGAGGGACAGTTCATCCTCTGGAGGTGCCTTGGCTCTGGCAATACCAGAATGCTGTGAAAGAGCAATGAATGCTATCAGGATGCCTGATTTCTTAATTCAGTGCCTCTGCCTCCCTGTACAAATACATATGAGAATGAGAACATGAATTGTTTATTCCAACGCTGTAGGTTTTCTACAATGAAATTTTGCACTATTTTCTGCTGCTTATTTGATCGTATCCATGCCTATTCCTGTATGTGTATTTAATTTTATTGTGCATACACAGTGGCAACAACATTCAGCAGATTCCACTGGAAGATTTTCAGGGAGTGACCAAAGCTGGAGCAGGTCAAGAACTGTGTTTTTGCTAGAAGCACTGTTGGTTCAGATACTGCTCTGAAGCTCACAGATCAATTTTTATTTTGTTTTCTCTGTGTGTGTATTATGATTTGCACAGGTATCACACCTTGGTAAAGGCTGATACAGCTCTTAACTCAATATGCCAAGACTCTGTGCACATTTATTTGCAGATATAATGTATGCACAACTGTGAGACCTCTCGATTACCAGCAGTGTCTGCATGCTGGGAACATTTCTTATTCCCTTTATGTTTGTAATTCTGTATCTTCAGGTGTGGAACAACTGCCTGCCAGCATCTGTTTCACTATCTGTTGATAGTTAAGAAAAGTTGAATCTTAAACAGTTGTGTGCCTAAACTTCTTTCTTTCCTAGGGAAGAGAACTGTATAAAAAGGAGACATATTTTTCAGTATATTTCTCTGGTGGACTTAAAGATGTGGAAGACTTCTAAGTCTGGGAAAGGCTTGGTAAACAATATACTACCACTATTCTTCCATGTTTTATAGGTGATCAGGTTTCTGAAACCCAAAAGTACATACATATTCTCCTTTGGGTAGTGATTTCAAAGCACTGAAATCAGAATTTGACATAGTTCATAAATACAGATTTCATTACCATTTATTGTTAATGGCACATATTTGAACTTTCCATCCATATTTCTGTTTATGTATATTAGGAAAGCGATGATTTCTGGAATCCAGAGAAGCCAATTTGCAAGCAAGGAGGAAAGAGGATTCTTCATAATTTCCAATCTGAGCAGGGTGACTTTGTAAAGATGGAATAGACTGGGAAAAAAATGTCACAGAGCAGGCAGGATCAACAAACTGGCTCCAGCCAGCGAGCTCACCCCTGCCAGTTCCTGCCTTGGCTCCCAGAGAGCCCATGGTTGTGCACCTTCAGATTAGAAAAGAATCTAGAATCATAAAGAACAATCAGCTGGGCAAAATAATTAATGGGCAGCCTCCTCCTCTTCATTCACACTGAGTGACCCCTTGCTGAAAGGAGTGGGACTATCTGGGGAGAAAGGTAATTGCTCTAAGTGAGCAATCACTGTAATTTTCCATCCCTTTCTACACTGCAAAAATAGCCCTCTCTGTATGGTTATATCAATGGATTGCTGGGATAAAGGGTGCAAGGCTCTGGCTCTGAAGCAGAAGGTGGAGGACCTAAAGATCCAAATGCACACACCCCTCAACACCACCACATTTAAGTAAAACAAGTCCTGTGGGTCTGTCCCATAAGAAATGGCCTCATTTCTGCACCCCAAGGCCCACCCTGGGCATGTGGGAGGGTTATGGAGGGTACACCAAGAGCAGCCTGGTAATGCATGTTTGCTTCCAAACACTGCTCCCTGTGTGTGTCTAGAGACTAACTGGTGGCTGCATGAGGATGTTTACACTGATTGTGATCCGGCTCAATAAAATTATTTGGGGCCCTTCCTTTGCAAGGCAGTATAATTTCCCAGTGCTTACTCAAGTTTAAAGGAGAACTGGACCAGTTCCAGATGTCACCATGGCCAGCTATAAGTGATTTCTCTCAATTTAAACAGGATGGGTGCTGGTTAGTGAGGGTACAGCTTGCAGGACTGAAAAGGAAGCAGGTTTTTACTTTACTTGTTACAGAAAATTAAATTTAGCTATGGTTCAGTGTGAGAAGGCTAGCAGTGAACCTGTAGCTGTTTTGTCCAGAAGGGGAGAGAGCCATGGCTGTGAGGGCTGCATTCAGATCCATACAGGCATGGGGGGAAACTCAAAGGGAACTCTGTGAGCAGCCAATGTAACTCCACTCCTGAGCAAGTGAAAAGCAAGAAAGGGAACACTTCACCTTCTTTTGCAGCTTTAAGGGAAAACTTGCTATAAGGAAGGCTCCTTAGCATGAACTGAATTTGGAGGCTGAGTCAATAATTTGCAAATAATCACCAAGATGCTTAAACCACTGGAGTGTTTTGCTTAAGAATAAGAGAATCATGTGGGATATGTCTGCTTGTGTTTATATAATAATAACATGGGCTGCCTCCAATTTGCACTGCAAGATTTTTCTACACCTCACTGTAACTCAGATCTGAAGCCAGTCGGAGAAACTCTTTCTTATAGCTTTCCCATAAATATTTGCATGCAGAAGTGTGTTTTTTTCTAAAAAGTAGCAGCTAAATGGATTGACATTCCCGCCGGAAAAGGGACTATGTGTGTGTGGGTGTTCCATAAAGGCAGAAGGATAAAGCATCCTGTAAGCCAAATTTAAAAAAAAAAAAAAAATGTTGGGTGATGTCTAGGTTCCAGCTGAAGATAAGGGAGGTGTCCAAGATAAGGTTCAGTCCAAGCTCTGGTAGGTTCAAGGATGAACTTTTCATATCTGGATGACCCCAGGCACTCAAAGCAAAACTTAAGCACTCAAAGGAGACCAGGTAGTATCTCACTGCAGGGAACAGACTCATGCTGTCTGAAAAACATCACAGAAATGCAATTCTGGAAAGTTTTGTCCTGCTGAAAGCCAGAAAGGGAAAGACAAGTTTTGCTAGCACAGGTTGGAAAAGTAGGTGGATCCACCTGTATCTAAGTGTAGGTTGTCCCACTAGAAATTTTCTATTACATTTAATTTTAAAAGTGATGGTAAAAAAAAAAATCAATTAAATGATGTATACTGCTTTAGTATCTCATCACTTCTATAGCTCACCTTTTTTGGAGTATGACCTGGAATAAAAAGAAAAATAAAAATTATTTCATTTTAGATCTCCCTGTATTAAACACAAATGGTTTAGGTATGTTTGTTTTGGTTTTTTTTTCCTTTTACTCAAATGCATTAGGTTTTTAGTGGTCAGAGACTCCAGATGACTGGGGTGTTATTGGATTTTAGACTGAACTTTTGAAGATTATTAGTACCAGGCCAAATGGCTGTGTTACTTTAGTAAAATACATCCACATGGGTAGGAAATGAAGAGATTTTTTAATCAGATAGTTGCAAGGTGTAATCCTACAGCAGATAAAAATTGGAGGTATCAAAGCTATTTCAAATTATCAAGTATGCCTGTAGTTTATCACAGGAATGTTACTGCCATGACCACAGAATGTATCAGTGTCATTTCACTGGGAAAATTTTGAGACTTTTTAGATTTACTGAAATAATTCTGCTTTCTGTTAAATCCTGCTCTCCAGAAGTTTAGCCAAATCTGAACTAGCTCCATGGACTTCTGTCAGGGCACTGAGGTCTCCACATTAATGTAGGGGAGAATAGCTGACAATTCACACCAGCCGTGTGTCAATGAGGGCAGCAAAGATTCTGTTTCACAAGAAGTGTCACCAAAGTGACAGTCACTCCCAAGGACAAGAATAGGAATGAAAATGCCAAAAGATTTTGGACGGAGCATTCACATTCTGAGCACTTTCACTGTGTATTGGCCTTTCTTCAATGCTCACTTCCATATCTTGAAGAAATAACACTTCATCTGTACTATCTGTGAGTCTTGTGAGATGTTCATAGGCTGGAGTCTGCAGACCAAATAATTCAGAATTTTCTCTGGGCTTGATTCTGCACCAGGAAAGTTGATGTGAATTTTACTGCAGATTTGTCAGGTCATCTGATGCTTTTATCCCTGAAAGTGTTCATATAAAACGAAGTCTAAAGTACTTTTGATATTGCATTTTTTTATTCTAATATGCTAACAGAAATTCAATGATCCAGTGCTGATACAGAGTTAGATGATGTGGATTATATAGCACTGAAGGCTCTGAAAAGCGGCTTGCAAGTAGCAAGCAACTGAAGTAAAAAGTAGTAAGCAAAACTAATCTTCAAAACTATGTTTTATTTTATTTTATTTTTTTTTATTTTTATTTTAGAAGATTGTGCTGGTAACACACTAGATAGTTTTGGAATATGGGAGGTGAGGCAAAATGGTGAAGGGGGTCCTTGAAAACTGGAAATGCAAAAGGTCTGTCCAGCCTCATCCCTTTTTCCCTTCCCTGCCCAGGAAAAAGCAGTCATACTGGGAGTTTCTGTATTTTCCTTGTTAGACTGTAGTTTTCAGATGACACTTTGATGTGATATGAGAGTTTAAAAGAGAAAATATTTGTCTTGCAATGTAATTTGGATAGTGACTATAAAATAGCATGTTTCCTGTAATTTCAGATGTGCTTTTCCCTTTTGTCATCTGATTCTGTTCTGCCAATTTCTGGACTGAGAAGCCATTCGCTGGACTATGCAAAATGAGCCAGGATATTGCTTTGTCTTCAGAGATCATTCTTTTATTCCTTTCTATCACTCAGGATCGTATCATATTATTGTATCATGTTACATTTTGTTATACTAATTTCTGGTTTCTGGTGTCGGCTCTATTAGAGTGTTCTGGGTGAGCTGAACAGGCACCTTCTTACTGCTGCCAGTGTTTGTGACAATTACAAAAAAAACATGGACTTCTGCTTGGCACTAAATTGCATTTCAAGGGTTCCTGCAGTGCATAAAAAAGGAGACTTGCTTATCATTGGTTGCTCTTACAAGCACTGATAAATAAATGCTATTGGTTTGTATTGAGACTGACCATGTTTCAGTGTGAAAATAGAGATAGTCAGAGATATTTATTCATTAGATGGAGAGCTTTGGCTTGAACCAGCTGCCTATGAGACATCCACTTCACATCCTGAGGTTTCCTAAAGTGAATGTTCAGTCTCCTCATGAAGGCAGGACATGATTAAGGGCTCTCTCAAAAAAAGTGAAACCAACCAAAAAAATAAAACCTCTATTGCGATGTGGCCCAAAGAAAATGGGCTGAAGAGGAGACAGTTCCTTACATATCTAAAGGCTTTAAGCATGAAAAACTGAGCCTATTTCAACATGGTCCATAGATACCTGCAAATTTCCAGGAAGTGAAGTCCCAGATACAGCTGTACTTGCTTTCAGAATGGATGCCATCAACAATCCCTGACAGGTTTCCAGTGCTGAGTATGTTTAATTTTACTCACATAAAAGTGTACCACCCACAGATCTCATGCCATTTTCAGTTTGGCACCCTTATGGGACAAAAGCAGTGTCATTAGCATTTCAGATGAAAAATATCATACTGCAGTTAAAAAGAATGAGATTAAGTGGTAAAACCCTTGTAAAGCACACATTGTCCCTGTGAGGAGCTGTAGTGCAATGGCAGGTATTGCAGTGTGGGAAGGTGGCTCGCAGTGTTGATAATGCTCCTAATTAGTGTAAGCCAAAAAACAGGACTGAATTCACCCTCATCAGAAGCAGGTGCCACTCCTCTGACTGCAGGCTCTAAGCCAGCCTACATTTGTCTCCTCTCATCCCTCAGAAGTTGGTGCTCCTGACAGATCCTTTTATGCCCATCTCTCTCTACATGCAGAAGATCCCTTTTTCCACACACAGGAACATCCTTCTCAAAGTCAACAGAGGCTGGCCAAGACCTCTGGTTAGTTTGACTTAATTTTCCCAAATTAAGGGAATTTTGTTCCGCAGGGAACCATAATTAACCCTTTGGATGCTGAAACCCAGAGCCACACTCTGAGCTCGCTATCAGGCTGAACCACCTCAGCAGGCACCTGTCAGAGCTTTGCTCTCTGAGGCAGGTGTTTCCAGCTTGGTTCTTGTGATCTGTGAAGAGGTTAAAGCCAGCTAATGCAATTTGGTTGCAGTTTAGCAGAGCTTGTAAGCACGTGGCTTAATTTGATTGGAATCCCTGGGACTCTAATGTTCTGTGTTATTTCCCACGTGCTTTGCTAGCACAGCAAAAGACTTCCCAGTTTTGTAGGTCTCTAGCAGACAGTAGGACTGTCTAGGCAACACCCAAAACAACTATTGTTTTTCAGCAGTTTTTTGGTGGGAGCCAATCTTCCTCCATGCATTTTGCAATGTGGCTCTGTCTGAATGCATTTCAGGGAGCCCAAGAGCCCAGGCTCTGAGCGCACAGGATTTACACACCTTACATCACTGGATCCTGAAGTGCCAAGCTCTGGTTTTGCCACCTTCATTAAGAGAAGTTTCAGAGGAGGCTGATTTTACAGCTATCTCAAACCAGCCAGCTGTGTTGTATTCCCTGTTTCCTGCTCCATATTGCATGGTGCAACAGAAATTACCTACTCTAAGTCCACGAGAAAAATGAAATTTCTTCTGAGAGAACAGATATTAGCAATATAAATTTAAAATTATCAAAAATCATAATTTTTTTATTAAAAAATTATTCACTTTGGACCACAGAGCTTCTTTGTTAGTACACTGATGGAAATCGGACAAGAAACGGATACAGCTTTTAAAAGTATTATTTACAACATTTTAGAAAAGTAGTACATTTTTCTCTTCTATGCAGCAGAAATTGAACAATTCTGTGTTCAATTTCTGGTTGTTCATACCCATTCCAAAAGAGCAATTTCAATTAAAGGGACATATGACCTTCTTTTGTCCTCAAAGGAGACTCATTTAGTACTCTGGTGTAATGCAGCTGGTGCAGCAAACTAAACCTTGTAGGCAATTTATCTAAGTGTAATGTTGTCGACTAAACCAGAGAAAACTGTCTCTATCTGGGTGTGTCAATGTTGGACACGGGGATCCTGTGAGAATATCAGATGATCCATCAAAAAAACTCATGTGGTTCACAGCAAAATTGGAATGTGCTGTAAACTTCTGTGGATATTTTCCTACTCTTGGGACATAGTTTCCAATTCTGAGCTTTCCCTGGCATTAATCTATCTAGATCTTTGATTAATATATTGCTGATTTTCCATAGATACAAAAGGACTGCAACACTTAGTTCTTAGGCCAGTGCACCATTTGCGTCACAAAAACTGCCAAGTCGAGCATGTAAAAATGAGCTGAGGTCTGTGCATGGATGTGTGTGTGCACAGAGGGGCATTACAGATTGCCAAGGAATCCTGCAGCAGGATCACACAGTTTACCAGCTAAACCATAAGGTCAAACTTTATTTATATCATATTGGGCAGGGATGAGGCCAGAAAAAATAGAAAGGAAGTAATATAAGAGCTTTAGAATATGTGAATTATATAAATATAGAAATTCAGGCAACTAAAATAAAATTACATGCCTCTGAAATGATGCAGACGGGCCACACTTTCTACGGATGCACTGGAAATACTATAAGCTTATGGAAATAGGAGAGCTGGCAAAGCCACAGCAAGAAAAGAAAAAGAAATGGGTCCCTGTGTCACAACACAGCCCACAGATTCAGGCAATCTCTTTGCAAGAGTGAGGGAGGGATTCTATTGTCATTTAAAGAGACCCAAACCTTGAGGCAGAGGAGTCACAGTTGAGGCAAGCAGACCAAGCTATGGTCCTAATGCACTGAACAATCAGAAGCGATGAAAAGTCTGTGGGATCTTGTCATTAAAAAAAAAGGTTTTGTCTTTACTTTGTCCTTCTAAATCAAGGGGGAGAAAAGTGACTTGCCTTCTATTTAGTGGGTTTCTCGAAGGAATCAGCTGAGACTGAAGCTCTTCCCTCGTAAAGACAGTCATCAAGGGGCAGATGTCTCTGAAAAAGCAAATGGTTCCTATTGTGTTTCCTGAAGGAATAACAAAATGGGGATAATTCCTTTTCTATGTCCTTGCCACTGAGAGAGGGCTGGAAAAAAAATTAAAAAAAAAAAAAAATCGGTCAGTTCGGATTCCTAAGTGAAAAAGCTACAGAGGAAACATCATTTGACTTTCTTACATTTTACAGCAAATTTGCAGGTTAGGATTTGCAATTAGCCCACAGTGGAGCTTACTGAAACTAAACATAAGTCACCTGCTGCAGAAGTCCAGCTCTAAACAAAATCTGCGGTAACGGAGAGAGGAGAGTTCGAGGAGAGGAGAGTTTGAGGAGAGTTTGAGGAGAGGAGAGTTCGAGGAGAGTTCAGGAGAGGAGAGTTTGAGGAGAGGAGAGTTCGAGGAGAGTTCGAGGAGAGTTCAGGAGAGGAGAGTTCAGGAGAGGAGAGGAGAGTTCAGGAGAGGAGAGTTCAGGAGAGAAGAGTTCAGGAGAGTTCAGGAGAGGAGAGTTCAGGAGAGTTCAGGAGAGGAGAGTTCAGGAGAGTTCAGGAGAGGAGAGTTCAGGAGAGTTCAGGAGAGGAGAGGAGAGGAGAGTTCAGGAGAGGAGAGG
>CM031857.1:110215771-110286034 GCA_018697195.1 Certhia americana
GACAGGACAGGACAGGACAGGACAGGACAGGACAGGACAGGACAGGAGCATCGTCCCGGCGGCGGGAGGCGCGGTTGCCATGGGAGCGTGGATGCTTTCCCTTTCATCAGCATCTCATCTGCTCGCAGTGCTCTGCCCTTACAGCCCCACGGACCCGCAAATGCGGCTGACGTGGCTCCGGGAGCTCTCCACGCTTGTTGGAAGGAGGACTTACGGTTCCACCCCGCAATTCCTTTCTGCTCAGCTGGATTAATTTTTTTTTTTTTTTTTTTTTTTGGGGGGGGGGGGGGGAGGGTGATCCAGGGAGGATGCAGTGTCCTCCTTTCCATTTGAGCGCACGCTGCATGTGGAGGGCTCTGCAAAGAGCGGGCTGTCGGTGCTAGGGAGGGATGCGGGAAGGGGCGGGGGGCGAGCGGAGCTGCCGCGGGCGGTCCCGCTCCCGCTCCCTGCCCCGGGTGCACCGCTGCTCCCGCCGGCTTTCCCGAGCCGATGCCGCCCTCTCGCGGGCTCCGGGACCGGCGCTGGGGAGCTCCAGGCACCCCTGCTCCTATGGGAAACGAAAAAAACATTAAATAAATCCGTGCTGCCCGCTGCTCTCCAGGCAAACCCCGACCTTTGCAAAGGAAGGGCGCACGCCGGCTGAATTGGCAAGAACAGCGCTCCTCAGTGTTTTCGTTCTTTTCCCCATTTTACGTTCACTGGTGTATTTACAGACTTGTTTGTATGCGCCCCACAAGGCAGGAGACCTGGGTGCCGGATCAGCTGCTCGCACAGGCAGAAAGCTCCTGCCCGGGGCAATCAGCGCAGGCAAACCAACCCTGGGTCTGCTCGGCCGATTAATTGGGGGTCTGATGAAGCCAGTAAGTTCTTCCTTCCAACCCAAGGCACTGGATCTCTCCCAAGTAGCTTGCTGGAGAAATCACTTCGGTTTCAGACACCAAAAAAGCCCAGCCAAAGCTGTCCTGCAGACCCAAATTACACGCAGTGTTTAGCAGTTCTTACAAGAAAGAAATTCTCCCTTTGGTAGCAAGTCTCCAAGGGCAGGAATCTAACTCAGTCGGAGATTTCAGACACTGGTTTAAATCTTGTGACCTCATCTGGTCAAAGCTGGAAAAGCTGAGGGTGTCCCTGCCCTGGCAAAAGTGTTGCCTGTGGCCTGGGATGCTGGGATGCTGAACTGGGGCCAGCAGCAGCAGTTTGCACCTCACCTGGCCCCAGGTTATGGGGGACCAAGTAGCCTGGAGAGGCTAGAGGAGTGGACAACATTTTTCTCCACTAAATTAATCTTTCCATGGAAAAGGAGTGCAGGAGCTCCTAAGATATCATCTCCAGAGCAAATCCTATTTATTCACAATCCCTTTGGATCAGGAGGGTCCAGCACTCCATCTCCCAGTTGTTCCCTGGAGCTTGACAGCAGTTTGGGCACAAAAAAACAGCACTGCAGAGCTGATGGTCATGGAAGGATGATAGCCAAAAGTTAATGAGCATTGGTACAAAAGTCTGGAGTATTTAACCATGGCACTAGCAGCACCTGTGAGCATTTTACACTGAATTACTTTTCCCCAAATGTAAGAGGTAAGAAGGCACCACAGAAACAGCTCCAGTACAAACACTCACTTGTCAGTGTAGGAAACCCTCCCCAGGTGCAGAGGCTCTTCCCAAGGACTTCATTGCATATCAGAGGCAATAACAATTTATTTCAGTGTCTTCATTGTTAGATATAATAGCCAAACAGAGGTACAAAAGACCCAAGCTGACACTCTGGATAAAATCTATTGCTCTGCCTAATCATTGTACAGCTGAACAACAAATCACCAGTGTGGCTATAAATCGTGTATTTGCATAAATAAATAAACCTAGTCTTGTGCAGCCAGGTTTCCCATTGCATAATGTGGTTTCTCTAAGACCCTTTTGGGGGATTCTGAGTATTTCTTCTCAAGCTCTCAGTTCTTCAGTTCATCAGGAATGTCAGTTTTTCTCCTGGCTGAAAAACACCAATATTTTGTTTTACCTGGTCCAGAGAACACCTGTGTGCATTTGGGCTGATACATTTTAGAAAAAGGGATTCAAAGTGTACAGAAGAGGAAGGGTTTTGGACAAAAAATTAGAATAGATGTCCTGGACATTTGTGACATCAATTACTCTCCTTAAAAATCTAGGAGGACTCACCACACTTTTCTGGGCCCTGCCCCATCCTGACTAAACTAAACATCCCTCCAAGCTAAAATCTCCCCTGCATCTTTTTGTGGTGCAAGGTTAAAGAGTTCCTGCTCTCCAGCTCACTGTGGATGTAATTATTGCTGTATGTTCTCATTTTAGCAGTTTGGTATGTTTGGGAAACAAAAGTCAGCAAATGCATGTGGTGATTATCCACAGAGTTCATATTCTCTGGGTAAGCAGAGGGAGCAGTGAGCTACTGATCACCTCTATGTGAACCTTTACACTCTGTTTGCTCTGTCTCAGCCTCTTTGGTGTTCATTATTGCTTTCCCTCTCTCCTGTTTGATACAGTGAAGTAGACCTGGATATTTTGTGGTTTCTTTAATAGGCCCAGTGCAGCAAAGTGCTTTCAGTTCACATATGTTTCTTTTGACTTCAGAAAGCAAATTTAAGGGCATTTGCATTAGTGGCTGTTTGCTGACTCAGTACTTCCTAATTTTGCTCCAAATCCTTGTAAGAGTTTATTTAATAGTTTTTAATGTAGCTATATAACCATATCCTCACCTTAATAATTGTCCTTTGCCACAATGTGTATCTACAAAGGGTAAAGCTGCTTTTCCCCACACTCAGTGCCAGGATTTGCACTTTAGGTGAAAATATGGAACAACAGAGAAAAAAAGGCTTGGGAGGTCACCATGAGAAAGATAATAGGAAAAGAGATGAAAGACTTGGCAAACCTAAATCCCTTTTTTATTATTATTTAATATTTTAAATCTGATCATCTTGACTCTGTTTAGGTATATGTGTGCATACTACACAGATGGTTTGTTTTTTCATATTGTTCACGACATTAAATATCAATTGCCAAGTATCCATCCAAAACAATGAAATTTGACATTTAAAAGACATCTCATTTACTATTCAATTTCTGTGGACACCATATGGCCCAAAAAATAGACTCAATTTGTCTTCCTAGTTTAGAAATGGGTTTTTCAGACTCTCCAGCCCTCTGATCTGTGCCTGTTGTTCAAGCATTTCCAATGCCAGGAGCCACAAGTCATAAAATCTCTGAAGACCTTCAAAGCCAGTGTTGAGGAAAGTAAGTGAGGGTGTTCCATGTCCCATGTTAAAGACATGTTTGTGTGCTAATCCTTAGATGTAGTGATGGGAATTTCAAAAATGAAAGCAATTTTCAACTGTTTTTTTTAGTATTTCCCAAATAATTTATCTTGGCAAGCTTTTCCACAGAGCTCTGGGTAGGTACTGCCTTGCAGGTGTGTGAGAGCTGCAGCAAAATCCTACCTCACCCTGCACCGGGGACACTAACAGCATCCATCAGGCCTCTGCAGAGGTAGTGACAATTAAAATACCAAAGAAGCAATCTGTCCAGTCATTGGTAAAAGCCAAACAAAGGTCTCAGGTCAGCTTCTCAGCTTCATCACATTGTGCCTTCCTTGTGATCCTCTCCAAGGCCATTTGCCTGGCAGATTGTTTCAGTCTCTTTGCCAGCACTAGAGAGGTAGGATTCTGGTCTTATTTTTACTGCCCAGCACATCTTCCCCCAACACAGAGAGAAAAATCTCATCCTGTTTCTTCTTATTTCAGAAAAGGACTCCACTAGCAACTGTGTCAGACCACGCCTTCTCTCAACCTGTCTTATTTTTCCTTGATTTCCATCCCTGTGTTCACTAGATGTGGTCTGATGCTGGTTTAAGGAAGAATTTTTGTGACAATCCAGCTTATGAATTCCAGTAGAAAAATTCAGGCAGTAATGCCAAACAAATTCTGCATGAGCTAGCCATGACTATAGAGTTCCTGCTGCCCTTTAACTCTGGTCTGTCCTCATTTATCCCTTCACAACTCCCTCCAACAGAGGCCAATACCAAACAAGACCAATCAACCTTCAGTCCATGTCCTCACAGGAGGACATCATGTGCAATAAGCAAACTGGCCAACAAAAAGCACCTCTACACTTATTGATGTTGATGCAGTTCTTGTTGAGATTTCGAGTAATTTTCATTGCTCAATTAAAAAAGGAATCTCCATCATTAGTACTTTTGCTTGTATCTTAAGCCCCAGCTTTGCTACAGCTGTGGAATATTTTATTGACCTCTGCATCATTTTGCCACAGACATTTTTGCTTTGGGCAAAGTCAAAAGCTTTATGCAGTCAGAGCTTTTGTTTTTTTCTACATTACTCCCTTTTCTTGGTAGTCCAAGTCATGTGTGAGAAAATAGGGGTTTCAGTGTAATTGCATGCCTAATGAAGCTTGAAATTATTGGTGGTGTCCACTGATGAATGAATAGTGGACATTGACCCAAATCAAGGAGTTTAAGCCTTTTTAGTTCAGCAATTCATTAGCAGCAATTAGCACAGAGCATGTGGAACCCCAGGTGTTCTCCACTGCAGCAATCAGATCACTCCATGCGATGCCAAACACCTGGCCCAGGCAGCAGCTCTGCCAGCACAGGTGGGGACTGGTCCTGGGTGAGCCCAGACCAAGGAGCTGAGGAGGAGAGAGAACCTGCAAAAACATGATCCTGCATTAATGGGAGCATTGCTACACAGCTGTCACTGCACTCAGTGATGAGACTGCATCTAATCCAGGGCATCCTGGGCATGTCTTTCCTTGCTCTGTTCTTTACCTTGGGCTTGTCTGAGTGAGGAATTAACCCCACAGGATTAACCTCCAAGGTTTTCTGTGTGGGGACTCAGTGCAGCTGCCTGGCTGTGCTTTGATCTTCAGCAGATGTGTTCCCCCCACACTCACAGGTCAGCACAGCATAATTTCTATGCCCAGTGCCAAAGCTAAGGAAGTGAGAGGACTCTTCTTTAGATCAACAGGTTCAACAGCAACTATTTCCCAAAATGTTTCAACAGCGCTGAAGCATTTGAGATGCGCACACCAAGTAATGTGCCAGTGCTTTTTCTAAGCTCTGTCCCAGCAGGCTCCTGCCCTTTAACAAACCTCTATGAATCTTGCAGTCCTCTTGCCTGAACAGCTTGCCCTGATGGAAATGTATACCTGAATTTTGTTTTGCAGAATACTTCTTCTCAGTTAGCTAATGGTTTGGTTCAGCATAGCCTGGCAAATGCCCATTTGTAATGTTTACACCAGGTTATCCCAAATAACCTGAGTTATTCCCACAAATCAAATATTACCAAGAACCTCAAAATACGAGATTAGACCATTTTAATGGACCACACATGAAACACAGAAATCTGGGTATGAAAAGTAGCTCTTTGTTCCCTCTGCAGAGGAACCACTAATTTCTCTTAGCACTGAAAGATAACCAGCAGAAATGGCCAGCCAGTTTCCTGTGCCTGCCCGCAACTTGTTCTCCAAACCCTTCTCCTTCCTCTTGTCTCTCTCCATTCACTCCTTGCAGCCTGCAGCAGCTGGAGCTTGGCCATGCCAGGTGCCCCTGTCCAGATCCACACATTTTCCCTGGCCAGGGGGAGTGCTGAGTTTCAGGCACAGAGCCCAGCTTCAACCAAACCCAGTTAATTGGTTCTTGTCTGCAGCACTCATTAACCTGGAGTATCCGTTATTGGGAGTGTGCAAATCTCACATTATCAGCCTAAAATACCCCCAGACAGTCTCTGTCAATATTAAATATTCTGCAGGAGGTTTATCTTAGAACATATCGAAGTTGTAAAATAATGTCCAATGCAGAAACTTCTTCTACATTTTTTTTTTAATCTACAGGATTTAATTATTCAATTAATTCAGACTAGGGTTGAGTCGATATAGGAGGCTGGTCAGACCCATCCTGTGAGAGAATATTTTGCTGCAGGGTGCTTCAGGTTGTGGATGGGTGGGACTCAGGAGTAAGAACTGCCCTCAGAGCATTGCTGTCTCTATAGATTGTTGTCCAGTAGAAGTTATGAAAGCACAAGTTCCTAGAAACCACCTGAGAGAGAAAAAAAATCATCAGCTCTTTCAAAAGACACAAATATTTCTGAAGTTCTTGTGGCATTAGAAGCTGGGATATCTTTTAAAAGGGCTGGTACAATTTTGGGTTTCAATACTTTTTGTGTGATCTGGCTTTGAACAAGAGCTGAGTTGGGGAGTTAAATATGTTAGTCTAACTGGAGGGCAGAGAAAAAAAAAGAAGCAAAGAAATAAACATAATGTCTGTTATGTCTAAAATCTTAATTTGAGCTTGAAGTCCAGGAGAGTTGTTAAAGATCCAGTACTGCTCTGGAATTTTGATTTTCTGGTGCCAGCTAAGCAGCAAGGAAGATGCTGGTGCTTCTACTGTATTTTAAAAGCTTCATTATAAAGCCCCACTCCTTATCCTTATCCAAAGAACTGTCTGGTCCTGGGCTGGAGGATATCTTTCTCAGTTGAGAAGTGACCCATCAGGAAAGCAAATGTCTTGGCTTTTCCAGGCAAGCTGTCAGAGGTGGCATGGAGCCAGGTGACAGCCTGTTCAGCAGGAGGTGACCACCCCAGACCCAACTCAGCTGATTTCCCTGGAGAGACTTTCCCATCTGGTTTAGGGGCAGAGTGCTCAGGGCACCCCACAGGCTGCCCTCCTTGCTTACAGCTTGCTCCCCCCTCAACAAATTGCATCCTTAAGGAGTCTGCTCAGGAGGGAGGGGTGGAGATGGTCTCATCCATCTCTGATCCAGTTTGTGAAGACACACGCTGCCCAAAAATTAATCAGGAAATAGTCCCCACAAAATTAGCCTGTGTCTTAGCTTGTAATGGAAGATATAACTAAAAGTATGTATTCTATCAACATCTGCTAAAACCAGATGGGGCAGTGGTTTTTACCTCTTTCATGACCAATCCCTCATATCCCTGGGGAGAGACCGTCTGCTCATGGGCCATTGAGACTCACTGATAAAACTACATCATCTCATTGGGAATGTAATTCATCCAGGGGGAGGAGCCAAGCATTCTTACCTGGATATAATCTGAAGTTTGGAACACTGCATTCAGCCTTTCCACTGGGTTCTCAGAGGAAGACCAGGTCCACCTATCACTCCTGGACCTTGAGAGGAAAACTTTACCTTTCTACAGGATCACTGCTTCAACAGAGCGACATCTGCCACTCCAGAAGGACTGCAGCCACCATTTAATGGGATGGCCACCAACACCCTGGCCCACAGGGTGTCGGGTTGCATTCTGACTCTGTCAGTGGGTTTTTTTGTACTTCTGCATTTTATTTTAATTTTCCAATTAAATTGTAATTCTGATTTGGGATCTCCTACTGATTTGCTTTCAAACCAGCATAGCCCGACAAAAATTGTGAGAGGAGGAGAGAGGAAGAGGAAAGAGAAGATTCCAAAGGTGCTAGTGCCAGAGGAGTGACTGACTCTTGGGGAAGAGGAGGCTGCTGAGGATCAAGGATAGCATTTACCCCTGCTGAGGGGGTATAAGTCCACTGCAAATTGCAGACAGGCTACATAAACTAGAAAGTAGCTCTGGTAATTGAAGAGGGAGAGTCAGACAAGCTCTGAGACTGGGGAAATTATCTAAAATATTGTCTTTCCATTTTGTACCTCAGAGTGAAATGCTCAGCAAAAAAATTGAATCCTTTACTTTCCCAGAATGCATTTTTTCTTTTCCTTTTACTGCTTTAGAAAAGAAAGCACCTGACTTGAAAGAATAGGTGACATCTTTTACTTCTCCAAAGGTATGCAGTGTTAACAGAGCTGGCATCTACTTTGCATGTCTATCCCTGGGCAAGCAGGGCAATCCCAGGATGGGTTTGAGTACCCACCAAACTGGACAATCACACAGTCCAGCCTGATCACAGAGTTGTTTACAGGCCATCTAGTCCAACCCTCTGCAGTGAGAAGAGACATCTTTAATTAGACCAGGTTGCTCAGTTCCCTGTCCAACTTGACCTTGATTGTTTCCAGTAATGGGGAGCAACTGGTTCCAGTGTTTCACCACCCTCATCAGAATAAATGTCTTTCTTATAGCTGACTTGAATCTACCCTCTTTTAGTTTAAAATCATTTCCTCTTGTCCTATCACAACAGGCCCTGCTAAAAAGCCTGTCTCCACATGTGGGAATCAAGTACCAGAAGCTGGAGAGAAAGAGGTAGTGGAGTGAGAGCCTGTTACTTTGTGACTCTTTATTGTCTAGTTTAGGCCTAGATATCTTCTTTATTTTTAATTGGCAGCTGGGGATTACCACCAAGTCTTTTACTCATGTTTTGGAAGTAGGAGAATTCATTCAAGACAGCTGTATGGGACCACAGGAATGCTCTTTTTCTTAGCCTGTGAAATATCTGTAATCCACTATTTGAGGTCTGTTACAAGGAGCACCTATAGCCCCTGATGTTAATTCCTCAGGTTAAGCTTAGCCAGCTTACAGTTTTATCTCTGAACATGTAAGGCACTGCTGTCTCAGCTGCAATGGTGGCTGTCACAGGGGTACACATCCTTTTCCCTTTCTCTGTCCAGATAAAACTGAGATTGTAAATTCCCTTGGGAAACGTCATGATCCAGGCTAAATCTTCACAGATACAACCCTTTCTGGCATGGGTAAGAGTATGAAGACTGTCACATTTCCATGTTTTCAAAATGTCTCTGTTAAATGTCACTGAAGAGAAGGAGCTGAACATCATTATTTCAATTAGCAAGATTCAATTAGCTGATTCCACTTCTATGGCTCACAGTGCTCAATGAATTCAAACAGAAACAGATGTGGAACTCCACCTCTGGCTCACTCCCCCAGCATAATTTCTCCTGTGCCTGGATCACCACCTCTGTCCTGGACACTGGAGCACCCTGAGGAGAGGATGCTGGTGGCTGTGGAACTTTCCTCCTGCGCTCTCTGAAGAGCTCATGAGGCTTGGGAAAAGGAGTCCCACACCAGAGTGGGGTCAAACTCAGAGCAGTAGCACTTTGTGCAGTAATGTCAGTGTGGGTGGACCTGTCCTCCATCCCAGTCCCATTTGTACAGGTCTGTGTCATGTCCACTGTGGTGCATGGGCACAGGAGTGTGGAGCTCAGCAGGGTGGCACTGCCAGGCTCCTGTCCCTCAGCACTGAGCAAGGAGCAGGTGAGGGACAAGGAGATAAGTGAGCACAGTGACAAATTCAGTGTCCAGGGCACCTGGCAGCCTGATCTTGCTGGGAGACAGCCTGCTGTCTGTCAGGAAAGCAACACCTGATTTATATCACATCTTACAGTGCCAACACTGTGAGCTAGCTGGATTTGAATAACTTATTTGCAAACATTATACAAATACTTCATATGTCACCCAGCCTGTGTTTTGGTGTGGAAAGAAAAAGAGAGAAAGCATTTATTACAGGAGAGTATTAGTACAAGCAGTATGTAGGTGTGGAAGGAGATCTGTATTTCTAATTGTCATAAAACATCTTGTCTCCAGAAGCTCGTTCCTGAGGGTGCCATACGTTTTTACATAAATCATTATATTTGGACAGAAATCATAAATACACTACTGGAAATGCTGTAGGTTTGTACCAGCTGCCTCAGGCCTGACTGTAGAGAAACAAAGATAAAGAAAGCAACCACTGAAAGCCCAGGATTTCTTTTCCTAGAGTCATGCCCAAAATTTCTTCACTTTTCTCAAAGTTACTACAACTGCTGGATTTTCCATACAACTGAGGTGCAAAACTGCCAATTCTTCTGCCTCCACCAAAAACCCCACGGTTATGACATCTTTAAAGCTTTGGATTGCAGGTCCTTAAGATTCATGGAAATCTTGGATTATGCTGGTTTTGAAGGAGAGAGCTTCTGCTGTCTGAGCTGGAGAGAAGAAACTGCACCTGTAACTTCTCTAATACAGCAAAAGAAATAGCACAAATGCCTCTTTTCTTTCCATGATTCTCCTTTATTCCAAACAGTTTTAAGCCAGTTTTTCTTTTTAACAGGGCCTGTCTGATGGTGCTTAGCTATATGCACCCCCAATCCTGGAAGCTGTGAGAATAAGACCATGTGTACCCCATGATTCGGGAGTAATCACTGCCCATGCTGTTCCCTTCTGTCAGCTGCCTGGACCTCTGGTCATCACGCATAAACATCAGCAGATGGCTTCAACCTTGCCCTCATGGGCAGCTGGAGAGGGGCTGCTGAGCCACGGAAAGGTCACTTTCCAGGGTTACAAAATGTCAGATGAACTGGAGTATTTGGGTAAGGAGAATGCCACACATATAGTCAGCTGGGCTTCAAAAATGCTGCTGACAGCATTCCCAGAGCATGAAGGTAAAGAGGATACAGAGTCCCTCTGAGGAATCAGGTGTCTCTGATGGTCACCCTCCATCCTCCTCCTCACCAAACCCTTGGAACTGCTATATCTCTTGGGGGGAAAAGTGGATGCTGATTCTTGTGAGAAGAGCCATCCTTGTAGTGTCTCAGCCTTATATCCCATCCTAATCAGATGGACTGTGCCCAGAGATGCGTGAAAATGCAAAGTGATGTGGGAGAACTATGGCCTTTATTGATGCCAAAGGTTGAAACTGTAATAAAGCCTGGCTTTGTGTCAGTTTGAGTGGGTTCACCAGCAGTGTTCCACTCCCATCAGAGCTGCACCTCTGCTTCTGCAGCAGCTGTTGCGAGGGCACAGCCGTGGCCACAGACTGTCCCCAAATCAGTCCTGTCCTTCTCACGGGATCAAACCTGTGCCATGAACTGTTTGCCAAACTGCACAGGAAACCATGCTGGCTTATGGCACTGCATCATTTGGATTAGTTTTGAATAACCAACTCCATAATTAGATTTTAGCCCTGCCCATCCTAGGCAATCTTCAGAAGCCAGAAATGTTTGAGAAGGCTACCTTTTTTCTTGCTTGCATGCCTTTGCAGTAGGTGTTGCAGGCACCTACCTGCTATTCATGGTAAGAAAAAAAAAAAAAAAAAAGGTCAGCTAACTGCTACATTAACTGGACTAAAAAAAAATACATCAACTGCTAAAAGAATTCATAAACTTCAGAAATTGCTTTTAGGAAATTAAGTTATCAGTTAATGCTTAACAGACATTCCAGGATTTTGAGGCTTTCTATATTTATATTTATTTACCATAGCTACATTCCTATACAACTGAAAGTGTACTCATGTCTTTTTTTTCTACTTCTTTCACAGGTGCTCAAAGATACCTGCTGCTTTTCTGTCTATCTGCTAGATAGACAGAAAACACATTTGTTAGCAGTCTTAATATTCTGTTTGTAATGCATTGGTTTATTTTTAATAGGTTTTTTCCTTTTCTGAATTACCATTTTTATTTTAAAGGCTTTGCCATCTTCTGGTGTAATGGATTGTGGAAGTAGCCTTAGTACATGAACTGTGTTTATTCTAAATTCCAGATGAGCAGAGGCTGAGGTGTGCTTGATCCTTATGGATTCTCTGTGCTCATGTGTGTACACATGTGTATGAATTAAAAAAAAAACTAAATTACATGCACACAATTCCTTTTTTAAAGGATCTGGGAATGAGAAGGAGATTTTGGCTGCAGTCGTCACTGTCAAGAGCTCACTGCACATACTCCTGTCTGAGAGATTTTGTGCTGCAATTTTAGCAGGTTGATAGCAACCATCAAAATACAGGTCAAACTAGAAGCATGAGAGCTGGATCATCAACTGAGCTGTCCATGTGTCTCAAACTAAAATCCAGATGGTCTTTTTTTCAGTTAGACAAACTTACTGATGGGCTCAGGAGGAAATTTCCCAGAGGGAAAAAATACAGTCAGCACATCTGTCCTGGGGATGATGGAATGGGAAATTTTTCTTTTGGGATCTCAACAATTCCCTTTGCAAGTTTCAGCTACGCCAAAGAAGCACTGAAGTGCATAAAAACATAAGTAGGAGCCCTGATCCTGTCTCTTGTGCTCATAGATCTCGTCATTCTACATTCTGCAGCGAACCTGGGGACAGCAGCCCTGCGTGCTGTGCAGGAGCTCATCTGGTCCATGTAATTTCCTTTCCAGTTACAGTTTTTTCCAAAGCAAAGTTTTAATTTTTTCTGTATTTTTTGTGTGTTTATATTGCCTACCACTTCCACACATTTACCTCTAAATGCAATTTAAGCAGTCTCGGGTTTATAAAAAATATTTTTGTGTGTTTTTCTCTGCCGGCTGTTTTCTGGGACCTGAGAATGCCAACAGAGTCTTTTTTCCCCAGCCCCAAGATCGAAGGAAAGTCTGTGAGTTGTCTCTTCTGATGTTCTCATTCATTGTTTATTATTTGTTATCACTACATTCTGTTCCTGACCAGCAGAGTTCTTCATTGCAGGCCAGTCCAAGGCACAAAACCCTGAATCCCCCCCACACAGGGTGGTGTGTACATTTATACTACAATCCACATAATCAGTATTTATAATTCTTCTCCAATAACTATTATCCATGTTAGAAAGTCAGACTCTACTTTAAGACAAATATAATGTGGCACTTCACAGCAGAACATGAAGCAGATGAGGAAGAAGGAAGAAACCCAAAGCCATGTGCTTCCTCCATCTTGTCTTCACCTGCTTACCATCCTAAAACCCCATATATCTAAAATTCTCACCCTATGATAAAGCTACACACTATTCTACTGTCTAATACACACTCTTGAAAGCTCTGCTTCATTCCAGAGCTTAAAAAGCCCTTTTTCCATGAACAAAGGTTAAAACCACTGTTTGTCAGAGATCTTAAAATCTCTTGAACATGCAAAGAAATATTTCTCATAATTCCAGACTCCAACAAAGCAGAATGAATTCTGCTGTGAAATACATCCCACTGCCTCAGCTATACTGACAACCTAAAAGTCTCATTAGATGAATCAGGAGAACTGCATTGTATTCAGAGCCACTCCCTGCTTACTTGGCCTGACAATAAGGGATGCTTTTTTTAGGGGTGTCCTAGAAATAAGTTAGTAATGCATTTTCATGTACAAGAGGCTAAAGCCATGCAAGCAGAAGATCTTGCAGAAAGAAAAAGCAGCTTTTTCTCCAGGCTTGGAGAGGAAGACCCTGGAAGCCAGCGCACCCTGTGGGTCAGAACCTGCTCTCTTAGAAAGGAACAATTCTGTCACACTTGCCTGAAACCTGTTTTGCTTGCCCTTGGCTACTACACTGTGGCCTTTTTTTTTCCCAGCAGATGGAAAACTCCATGAAAACAAACAAAGAAACAAACAAACATGCAGATAACCAATATGTTTTACTCCATAACAATCTAAATTACATGGCATAACACATGAACAGATATTTTTCTTCTGTGGAAAATAGCATAAAAGGATCTAGCACAGTCCTCATAGAAGAATATTTAATAAATAGGATTATTTCCCATCAGATTAGTCACTAAGAGATCTGGATGTGTTCAGCACACCTCAGACATATGAGGACTCTGAGGAGATTGCAAACATACTCTAGAAAAGAGGAGCTATTAAAATTACAAGCATGTGTCACAAGCTGGTGGTTTAAATAGGCATAAAAAAACCCATAGAAAACAACAAAGTGTTCTGGGAGTGGTTCACACTAATACACATATCCTAGCCCACAAATACACAGGAATTGTATACCTAATACTTTATTGTACCTTTGTATATTCATTCTCTTTCCAGGAATCTCTTTTTGGTAGTCATTCCCTCACAACATAAATGGTTTCTCAGGACAAAAAAAATATATATATATAGGTACTATTGCTTTAGAAATATACTTGAAAGCCACTCAAATTGCAGAAGAGGTAAAATTCTCCTTTTACCACTGTGTAAACTTCAATGCTTGCAAACACAAAACGTCCTGCAGATAAAAGGTGCAGGCAGATATGAAACCTCACATATAGGAGGCTCCCACAGTTCAGAAAACGTACTTTCACACTGGAGAGCAAACACAATTAACTGTTTATTGCTGTAAGCTCCTTCTGATAGCTCTATGACATTCCAGATAGTAAAATTCAAACCTGCCAGAAATCAAAATCCAAAGAGCACCAAATAACTTTACTTAACTTACTTAAGCACTGTACAGTTGATGCACGGAAATAATCTTTACACTGAGGCATTGCATTAGGCAAGGCAAGCACTCCAAATTGCTAGAGACTGGGGAAGCTGCAGGAATTTGTTTCAGGTGGCTCTGTCATGTAGAAAAGAGAAAAAGTTCAGAAAGGGAAATTAGAGTACAGAAAACTATGAAGTGAGATCCACAGTCAGAGTTCTTGCTGATGGTGCTTTCACCTCGTGTCTTGGCTGGGCACTTCAGCCTGTGCTGCATCCCCCAGGCTCTGCAGCAGGTGGAGTAGTCACAAGCTTCCTCAGGAGGGGCAGAAAACAGCTTTTGGAGACACTGTTCCCTTCCAGTCCCTTTTGAATGCATTGCAGACAGACAAGGAACGGTGCTGTGAATCACTTGTCTCGGCCAGATGCCTCCACTTCTAAACCCCAGGGTAGAAATCATGTCACCCTGGTCTGGCTGCTGTCCCCTGTCTCTCTCCACAGCACTGGCTACCCAGCCTGGTGTGCAGAGGGGTGTCCCTGGGAGAGCAGCCCTGGGGGACCCTGCTGATGGAGCCATGCCTGTCCAGACTGGCATCACCTGGCTTCAGTCCAGTCAACACAAAGTCGATGCACTCTCCCATGAGTGCTTTTTCCCTCAGTCCTCTTCTCACAGGTATAAGGTGAGGTTTGAAGTCATAATGACACCCGTGGCTCATAACACTGCTCACAAGATTGAAAACCACTTTTGCAGTTCCTTCAGAAGTATCTCAAAAAAACCTGGGAAAATTCCACAGATCGCCCTGTCTCTTAAATGACTCATTAAGAGGGGGACAACAGGCAATGTGTTTTTCTAATGATTCAGCAGCACAAGGTACCTGCAAACCTGCCTGCTGCTGCTTCCCACGCTCCCAGCTCTGAGGAGGAACAAGCAGCTTCATAGGCTGGTGACAGCAAGGACTTTGCCACCCTGCCTGGGTACCTGTGCTGGCACCAGAAGTGCAGCCCTGTCCTGGAGTGTGTGCCAAAGGCAGAACACAAATGCAGCTGCCTCCCTCTGCAGCAACTCTCACTTACATCTGTGCTGAGAATTTTATCTTGAGATAAATCACCGAGGCAAAGAGCAGGCAGCTCAGTCTGAGAGCAGCTCTCCTGTCCTCCCTCCCTGCTGCCCTGGCACTACAAATTGAAATTTGATTGCTTTACTCGTATTGTGGATAAGCCTTTGAGGCCCTGCAGACTCACCCTGCCTGCTCTCTCTGAAGGTGAATGCTGCATCCACCTTTATTAATCAAAAAATTATGTGTAGGTAGGGATTTCTATTTCTCTTCTGGGTCTGTATGGATTTTGTTTTGTGGAAGCTAGTGATGACTACTGCTAAACAGAGCTCTGAGAAACTGCCTGATTTTGATGGATTTCATCACAGGGTGCACTCAGTCATTTTTCTTCTACAGGAAATACTATGACAGACTTGATCAGAGATTATTTTTAGTTTGAGGGGGTTTTTAAATGGAAATCCAGATTAAGAATTTTTTTCTCTGAATCAGCCAAAAAGCTTAATGTGTTACTAAGTTGCATGAAGCAGAAGTAATCAATATTATTCCAGAGAATGTTTGATACCACCAGATAAGCAATAGTCACTATCATAAATATTGCTGCTAGTATAGTTACACCAGAGGTCAATGAACATTCTAACAATTCTCATTAATTTAACTTTAACCAATTTATTTACCGTTCCTTATTACAAAAATCTGCTAATTTGTTGCTCTGGCCAATTTCTAGTAATTGATCACCCAAATTTCAATGATTGTGTGAGGGGAACATGATGCACTTCCCTCTAAGTCAGTTTTAGGAAAGAGCACAATGTTAGGACCTGAGATCCTCTGTTTGGGTCTGCAAAAACGAAAAGAGGCAATTAACATTATTTACTTATTACAAGAATGTGATTCCTTGGGTCGCACTAGAAGATGTCCTGCATCTACAGGGTAGCATCCAGTGAAGGACTTCAAAGAAAAGAAGGAATGGCACCTCGGAAATTACTCTCCTGTGCTTCTCAGCTCATCTGCCTGTCAGAGGTAGGGAATTGTGTCTGTGTGACTGATTTCTACCTGCTGGAACTTAGGGCTGGGGCTGCTACAGGGAGAGGAGGGCTGGCAGAAAGGGTGGTTCAGCTCCCAAACTCCTGCACTAAATTTGTTTCTCAGGAGGAGTGCTGAGGGTTTTAGGTGTTCAGTGAAACAGTCAATTATCTAAGAGAGAGATGAAATTGTGCTCATGGCTTCAGTTCACTGCATCTTGTACAGGATTTGCAGGGGAGAACAACCTTTATTTCTTTTTGGATGCTTCTGTAGATTCCCAATGCTGTTTTGCCTGATAGTCAGTGAGAGGGCATGACAAATTTCTCTGATCTAGTTTTTTTTTGTTTAATTTTGTTTTGGTTGGGTTTTTTTGGTTTTTTTGTTTGTTTGTTTGTTTGTTCTGTTATTGGCTGCAGTTTGATGTCTGTAAGTGGATTATTTATTCCTGCTGGTGTTTCTACCAGGCTTTTTTGCTCTCCCAGACCAAATCTTCCTTGCTATTTCAATATCTACAATAATGATCTCCACTCATCTCCCCATATGTCTATAATGGCAGTTCTGCTTCTAAAATCCTGTTCAAACTGCATCCAGGCTTTGTGATCTACAACAAATCCTTGATCTCCAAAGGTAGCATTATGTTCAGATTGTTGTTATCTCTTATATAAGCTTTGATCTAACCTCAAATGATACCAGCAATCCATGAACTATATACAAGACACTCTTTTATGGAGCTGGTAATTAAAGGGACATTTAGTTAATACCACTGAAAGTTCATTTTGAAACTTGATGCATAAAAATTATCTGATAGTGGTGGTGAAGGCCACAGAGAAAACTTGATAGCAGCAATGACACTGCACAGTATAAATCAGCTTCAAGTGCTTTAAACCCCATGAGCAAAGTTCAGGCCTTCACATAAAGTCCCATTCAATGGCTGGGTGACATGTTGTGCAACACTGAGCCTTCCCCTCCAAAGGTCAGAGGATGCTTGCATCCATCAGGGGTCTGAAACCTGAAAAGAGAGCCTGGGAAAATCATCAAGAGCTGCTAAACTAAGAGTGGAATGAAGTCAATTTCACATGCCCTCAGAAAGACCAGAAGGTAAGTGTGGTACACTGTGACAGTCAGAGACCTGCAATGTGCAGGTTGAGTGTTCAACCCATGCACAGCTGAGGAGCTGAGTCCTGGAGATATTACACTGAAATTTCTCCCAGTCTCCAGCAGCTCTGCCATGGCTGCTCCTTGCTGTCACCTGTACCTCTTCTTGGGGTCTTTACATGACCTTTGGAAAAAAATCTGGCAGCCATTTGGACAGCATTGAAAGCACCACGTGTGCTGCCCACCAAGGTCTTTCCCCCCATCGAGATGGGATGAAGGAGTTCCAGAAATTTGAAGTGTGCCTGGAGCCCTTCTTCTAGACCTCCCTTGCAGGGTATCCCCTAGTGACTTCATACTGGACATAATATTGGAACTGATTTGACTGAAAGTATCAGTCAAACAAAAGTTTCTGAAGGATTTATTTAATTTAAGCTTGTTGAAAACATTTCAGGGCTTCTTTAATTTGAAAGCAAATACAGACATATACGTATTTTTTTAAATCCTTATGACTGCAGTCAGTGACTATATTTTATCCTATAGTTATTACAATGAACTCCTTTTGAAGCCAAATGAGTCATGAAGATAAATTAGAAAGGGAATGACTTCCTGTCTGTCTTGACACTGGCAAGTGTCAAGAAAGTTTCACTGCATGTAGCTAAGGGCACTGCTCTTGAGGGAGCAAGTCTCAAGCTTGTGTTTTGTTTTTTCTTTTCCCAGGTTAGAGGAGCACTTTGAAATTTGAATTCCTGTTTTGAATATATTCTAGTAGATTTACCTAGGGGCATGGAAGTCAGAGGAGTTGATCTTTACTTCATGGCTTTAAGAAAACTCCTGACATACAGTTGCCTGTTTTCTCCACTGCAGAATCACAGGATGGGTCAGGCTAGAAGGGATCATCTGGCCTAACCCCCTGCTCAAGCAGGACATCCCACATCACATGGCACAGGATGTCCAGGGGGTTCTGGAATATCTTCAGTGAGGAAGACTCCACACATCTGAACAATCAGTTCCAGTGCTCAGTCTTTGCACAGGAAAGAAATTCTTCCTCATGTTTGGGTGGAACTTCTTTCATTTTCTTCATTGCCTCCTGTTCTTGGCACCACCAAGAAGAGCCTGGATCTGTCTTCATGGCACCCCCCTTTTCTAAATTTATATCCCTGTTTGAAGTTCCCAGGCCCTCAAATGCAGTGCAGTCACATAATTATGCCTTCTTCATCCTGAGCTGTGGAGGAACTGAGAGCTTTGGAGCTGTGTAGGGGATGGAGAGTGGATAAGGAGGTCCTGCATCAATCAGTCACTGAAGATTGAGCTCTGCCAGTGCTGGGGGCTGACTCAGAGTATCCCACTCCCCTCATCCCCTTCCATGTCCCAGTGCCACTGCCATGCACCCAGGACAGGCACTGCACCAGGAGGTTTGTGGGATGCTCAATAAATGAGTGAGAGGGAAACAGGGGTCAAGGAGAGGGTGGACAGTGAACTTTTGTTGTTTGTGTTTACGTACCAGAAGATTCCTGGTTGTGATTACAAGGCAAAATGAACTAACCAAATGCTAATAGCCATGAGTGATGATAATTTGCTTCAAGGTGCTTAGTCATTTGGAGTTCAGTACAGTGCTTGAAAAAGAGCTGGTCAGGAAGCATGAGATCACTAGGACTGCTGAAAACACACCAGTAAAAATGAACTCTGATGAATAAATACGCCACAGCCATCTTTGTGTACAAACCCATTTTTCATACCAGTGAAGACTGTTCTGCAACATCAGACTGATGATTGTTTTCAGATGGTTTTGAATACACATCTAAGGAAGAAAATCTTGGAAAACTAAGAATTTACATCCTAGTCTATAAAAGCAAATATTAATACTCAACAATGCCATCCAAAGTTTACCAATTTGATTCTAACCAATTTTTTGCCAACATGTTGAACAATCTGTTTGTGAAACCCCAGCTGGGACCGTTCCAGTGGATGTAGATAACTCTATATTTGGGGTACCAGAGAGAGGTGAAGGGGCTGTAGGAATATTCCCTGAGGGACTCACTGAGGGCATGGTATCATGATGTTTGACTTTCAAGATCTACTCTGCAGTGTCACGGTTTTAATGCTTCTTGAAATGCCTCCAACAGAAGTTCCAGAACACAAAAAAACCCCCTGTGATGAAACAGCGGCAACAAGCACAACCTGAAGCCACAGACAATGCCAACTCAATATAAGGAAAGAAAGATTCACTCTGATGGTGGTCAGACCCTGAAGCCCACAGAGCTCATGGGTTTTCCATCCTTCAGTGCACTCAAACTGCACACACCCTGGATCTGCTTTGGGCAGGAGGCTGGGTTACCCCTGCCTTGCTGTTAGTAAATACACTTGTTAGTGAATACGTATTTTCTCTCCTTCCTCTTGCACAAAACCCTTGAAGACAATGATCTGCCATTGTTTGGAATTTGTTTCAGAGGAAAATACTCTAAAGCCTGGAACATATATGGAACTTTTTGTCCTACTTATGGTGTTCAATACTGTCCAAATACCATGTGCTGCAGGTTATTTTATGATTTCCATTACTGACAAAGTTCCTTGGGCAGGGAGAGGAGAAGGTCAAGGGGAAGGAAACCACCACCTATAAACATCATTAGTCGTATAAATTACCTGTTGACCCTAAATTTAGCCCAAGATAGTCTAAGATACTGTTCCAAAATTGAAAATTGTTCTTAAAAATGCAGTATCACCTGCAGCTGAGATCTGAAGTTGTTCCACATCACATGCCTCGCTGCCCCACAAAAGGGCTCCCAACAGAAATACTGAGTCTGATGTCTGGCAGAGTTAATTTCTCATATTTTTTTCACATTTCAGCTTGATGCAACCCAGAGTGCTAACCCTATAATTACCAGAATTAAAATGTGTGAGAATGCAAATTTCTGTGATTTAGGCTTTGCAAAAGGCTCTGGTGCTCCCTGGAAAGAAGCTCATCTCTGTGCAGAGTAGAGTGCTAATCAGCACAGATGATGAGTTAATGGCAAAAATTTCAGCTGACAGTAACATTGAAGATGACAGGTTCTAGGGTATTTTAGAGGAGCTCTGTTGGTATCATTAAGATACCAGAATTACATGACTTTAGGGGTGGTTAAGTGGTGGTAATTATGACCTTGATAATGACAATCAGTCTTCTAGGTATAATGCACTCTTCACTTACAGCACTGAGGTTCTATTTACCTTTCAAAATACACTCATGAAACAAATAAATAACTAAAAAACTTGTACTATATACATACATGTACAACAGATACTGTATTTTGTTTTTACAAAAACAATGTATTTTAATGCAAGAGATTTTCCCTATGTTTGTTTTCCTAATTTTGGATGCATTGGCAAAATAAGTAACATTGAAATGAGGAAGGATGCAGAATATCTGTGTGTTTCACAACTATTATGACTGATTTTAATCATCATTTGGGGTATTAAGCAGACACAAAATATCACTTAACTGTGATTCTTGATGGCATGACCTGAGAAGTTTGACTTCCTCACATCAGTAGTTGACAAAACTGAAAGCAAAACACTGCTAGTACAGTAAAGGACTTGGTGATGACACTTACTTTTGGTTACTTTTCTTCATGTTTTTTGATCAACAAATTGATCAATTTTTGCCCATTCTTGGGGCTACCTAACAATTTTTGTTATTGCTGACACAGATATGATCTCAAGTGAAAGCTTTGTTCTTGAAATTCCACTGTATTTCACAGCAACTTCCTGTGGCTTTTTTCCTGGCAAATTTGAAAGTCTATGTCTGTGACTTTCTATACCTTCACATTTACGATCATGCATATTCTGCAGGCTCAGCAAATTGCTGCTACAAATCAATCTCTGAGGCAGACATGAATCAACCAGAGAGATTGCTAGGAAATGGTTTCAGCAACAGAATCTTTCCTATATTCATCCTTCAGTGTTGTTCCCTTCTTTTTTATACTGCATAACAAAGAGAGCCCATTGGTGAACAATCAATTCTCCTTTCTGAGTGACAATTGATTTATTTCCAAATAAAATTTTATCTACTTGGAATTTCCTTTAGTGTAAGGTTTGGTATCCCTTTTATTTTCTATCGATTTCTGACACATTTCAAATCTTTTTTTAAAAAGCGGTCACAGCATTTAGAAGAGGAGTATCATTCCCAATATGATACATTACCTTCTTCCCCCTTACTTCTTGCATTTTCAGCAAATCTATTTGGTTTATTCTGTTTTTCTCAAGCAAGGCTTCATGGTTGTGTTTACTTTTCCCCAAATCCTAGATGTCTGCAGGTCTGAGTTGAGAGAGAATTATTCTGAGTGCTCTTGTTGATGCCAAGGACTAAGCAGTCACACAGCTCTGACAGGCATTGCTACCTCTGGAATCTGTCAAAGCCCGAAGTAACCCTTAGTAGCCCCTCAGGAATTTTTTCCGTCTTTATTACGATGTTTGAGCCAACAATTTGTATAATTCACACTTGGAAATCATCTCTCATCATTAGAGTTGGTCTAGGTAGAACCATTTCAGTCTCCATTGCCCTTTAACAAGACTCTTAATCTCCTTTTAGCGCTGGAGATTTGTTGGCAAGCTTATCTAGCAGTAAGCTATCTAGATGCACACAAGTTTCCTGGTGTTATCACAAAGGAAGTTTTTGTTGTTTTCCTCCAAACTTGGCTTCTGAATTATGAGGGAGGTGCCTCTGGGTAAAGCTTTTTATTTGTCAGGCTCCCTGTGACCTGTCCACGGGAGCCAGCTGTGGGAGTGGGTGTCTTTTTTCTTCCACAAGAAACAGAGACGTTTTTCCCTGTTGAGCACAAAGTGGGTGTTGGTCCTTTAGGTTTTCTGTTTCAGAATCCAAACCACTCTCACAAGCTTGGTCTGTTCCCGTTGTGCTCCCTTTTCCCTGGCGTGGAGCAGCAGCAATTGCAGTGATAATGACCTTCCCTGACAGCAGATGATCTCCCAGAGCAGCAGGGATCTGTTGTTCTGCCTTGCTACAGTGTCTGGCACTTCTGTGTCTGCAGATATTGCAACACACTTACTGAGCTCCGCACTTATACTTTGTAAAGAACCTGCTCTTACCGGGGGAAAAAGATCCATTGTTCTGTCTCCCACAGCGTTGCTTAGTGATTTATTGATGTTTCTGCGTTCAGTCACTGCTGTCACAGACCCACTGAATGGTTTGGGTTGGAAGGGACCTTTAAAGCTCAGCCAGTTCACTCTCCCTGCAATGGGCAGGGACATTTTCAACCGGACCACCTTGTTGGGAGCAACCTGACCTGGAGTGTTTCCAGGACTGTGTCACCCATTACCTCTCTGAGCAACCTGTTACAGGGTTTTACCACCCTCACTGTAAAAAATTCCTTTTTATAGCAAACCTAAATTAGCTCTCCTTTAGTCTGAACCTGTTATTTCCTGTCCTATTGTAACAGGCCCTGCTAAAATGTCTGTCCTCATCTTTTCCTAGTCCCCTTTTGAGTACTGAAAGGCCTCAATAACTTCTCTCCAGAGACTTTTCTAGGCTGAACAATCACTTCTCTTTCAGATGTTCCTCAAGGAGAACATCTGAAAGCTCCAAGTAATTTCACACCAACAGGTCTACATCTCACTCATTGGCACAACTAACAAAAACCAAAGGTCCTATATTTTCCCTATGGAAGAGAAAACCAACTCATTTTCAAGAACACCAGCGAAAAAGTATTGCAGTCTCATTGAATGCATTGGTCATACCTAGGCATGGAATATAACCATAGAATTGGGCAACTCTCAGAATTTATACCAATATTTAACATGAAACAGCATTAGGATTTCCTGTAACTGTGTGGACTGTAAAGGTCTCCTGTGCTTACTTGGAAGGGAATGGACAGGCTCTCTATTTTTTCCACTCCACTAAGATGACATTTACACTTCGGCAATAAAACCTGTACGAGCTGTAAAACTCACGGCAAGGAATACCACAACCATCATGCGTTCCAGAGCAGTAACAGTAGCCAACTATAAACAGAATTTTGACAACCAATTATTATTTCAGGCATTGTCTTTGGGAAGATACGTCCGTGGAAAGGTTAACCCCTTGCTCCCTGGCTCATGGATCAAATCCCACTTGATTTTAGTAGGAAGTGAGGCTTGCAGGCTGCCATAACCTCCGGCTGCACGGATCTCCTCCTCCCCCGCGGGTCACTAGCACGGGGTTAAGCGAGGCTGGCGGGTTCATACGCTGCATCCTGCACCGGGCACGCAGCCGCCCGCCTGCCTCCATCCCCCTGGCGGCATGCGCGCCCCGGGATGCGTTCAAGATCCTGACTTTGACACCAACAATTGCATCACGGTCCCTCATCCTTATGCTTAAAAGACCCCCGTTAATTAATTGTTTTTATGTTACTTACAATGAGAATGTTGCTGTGTTGGTGAAAATTAGTGTTTAGGTTGTCCCTGAGGTCAATTTTGCGTTGGCAGCTTTGGCCAGGTCTCAGTTTTCAGGCAGCCCTTACTTCACTAATAATTCAGACAAGGTGAGTTTTGGGACTGTGTGACTTCAGGGATATTACAGCCATTATTGGCGTGGGTAAATTAGGTTTTATTAGTATTGAGAAGGTGCCAGAGGCTTTCCTTTGGTGTATCCTGCAGTGAATTAATGCATAAGACAGCAAATGGTTTACATAATTACGCTATTTCATTTACTTAAAAAACAGTAATTGTTTAAATAATTATTCGTGAATATGTAAATTATGCAAATAATCTGTAGCATCATAAAACAGAAAGGAAGAGTGTGGACCTAGATTTCCTTGCTTTTTAGTTTTACCAGATGCCTGGTAATTTTCCTGCTAGCATGAAACATTTTGTCTTCATCCTTAGGGTTCCTGTAATGCACATAGTGTCCTTAGGGAATTACCACCCATTCTGTGTGCAGCTGATAGTGACAGCCTCTTAATATGGATTTTAGAGCTCTGAGAAGCTCTTTTTCCCTTCAGGGTGCCTCCTTCCTCACTGTCCCCAACCTGTTGCAGTGTTGCAGAAAATGCTTTGAGCATTTTGATGTGGTGGCATCTTACCTTAGAAAAACACTAAGTTACTTTGTAACGCCTGTGCCTTGGACCAAAACCTGGTGTGGGGATTAAAATGGAGCCAAGAAGACAATTTCATGGTGCTCACAATCCCTGAAGATTTGTCAGAAGCACGAGGAAGATGAATAAACATCACAAATAAACATCATAGCACTCCTGGGGTACAGGGAGATTTTTCATGCCAATGGGAACCCCATGCCAGTGGCATAGAAATTGGTGTTTGCATGTTATGAATTAGAACAGGCATCATTTTAAGAAAACAGCCATTAAAAAATAGACAATCAATGCCTTATTTATTACTTAATCCATTTTTGCACTGCCATTCATAGGTGGGGGTTAAACTCTGATCAACCTCTGGTCTGTTTTCCTTTTCTCACAGCTTTTCTGTCACTACTATTCCTGTTACCTCACTTCTGAAAGAGGTTAGACAATGCTGCTTTCTGTTCTTAAAAAAAAAAAAAACACATTAATCTGTATTTAGAGTTCTGCTTCTGGTGGAATAAACAGTAAATCATGCTCCAATATAGAGAGCATTTCCCCTCAACATCTCTGACTCCAGTTTGACTTGCTGTTTGTATCTCTGAAATTGAATTTGCAGTTGACTCATCTGGTGAGATTTCTGCCTCCTCTCCTTCTACTGTATTTTAAATAGTCACTACCTGGTGCTTGTGGGAAAAGATAGGAAACTCTGGGATAAACTAGTTCTTTACTAGGAATACATGAAATCTGTATGAGGGATAAACAAGATGCTTGTTCTATTAAGGGTGACCTTCCCAGCAGTGATGCTGTGGCTTTAAAAAATATTTGTCTAGTATTTGTGAAATGAAGCTCCAATCCTGTCAGGCAGCTCTGGAGTTGTCTATTCCTCAAAGCAAAGCGTGGTCCTGAGAGGCAATTTCTGGACAATGCCAAAAATGTTCTACTCATCCATTCTGCAGGCACACCACGGTGTGGTCATTCCAGGGGCACAGAATCCACTCTGCCTGTAGGGAACTGCAGTCTAGGGGTGGAAGGAGCTTCTGCAAAGAAGAAAAAGCTTTTGGAATAGTATCTGCTTGGGTGGCTTCTACCTCTGAGATTTTCCTGCTGTACCCCCTGGAATAACACTCTCAAACTCTCCAGGCTGTTATCAGCCTTTGGACCTCTGCAGAGAGGGAGCTGCAGAGATTGGGATAGATTCGTCTTTCCACTTGGGCTTGCATGTTAAAAATGTAGGTTGTGGCCAGAAAAAGCCCCAGGCACATGTTTGTGTCACTCCTAATAGGTAATGTCCTCTGTAATACAGTTAATATTAATTACAGCATTTTATACCCAAGCATACTAAATAAACTGGTGCCTGAAGGTAAAGACTTTCCCCGTCCCCACAGGGTGTTTTTATTTATATGGCTTGAATATTGCTCCCAATTTCTATTTATAGGGTTTTCTGCTGAACTGAGGTGTGTTGTTTTGGATTGATTTGGATGTGATTAATTTTACTTGATTGTGTGTTTGTTGAAACCCAGCAAGCTGCTGGCACAAAATGTTGTAAGAAGTCCTGGATGCACAGTCACGCCTCAGGCACTTCTCATTAACAACTGGACAGCATTAAGTGCTCAAGAGTTTTGACAGAAATCTCAGATATTTCAGTTTGTCAGTTCTGAAGAATGGCTGCTGTGACCTGTTATTTCTCAAAACTTTCTGACTGACCTTATTGGGCCGTATTTTCTCAGGGATAACAAAATGTGCTATGTTGACTCAAAGGTTACCTCCCTGCTAAGTTTCAAGTTGCTGCTGCAACTTCCAAAACAGGAATTAAAAAAAAGGCATGATTTTTCAAAATCAACGAATATGTTTTCCCTAGGCATTTAGAAATAGACAGTCAGTTTTACCAAGATTTTCCAGCAGGAAATAATCACAAAAAACCACACCCTGAAAATGCAAACTTAAATAGTTCCAAATTTGAAAAGGGGAAAAAAAAGGAATGTAAGCAAAATACCTTAACTTTTTTCATGGGAGTCTATCCATGTGACAGCCTCACCTCATGTGGCAGCCAAGTTTATCAGAAGATTGCATGGAGAATTAATAATATTCATCTACCTAATGCAAACCAGAGAGGCAGCAGATATGGAGAAATATAACCAGAAGCAGAGAAGTCCAAAAAATCTTGTAATGCAAATATCTTTTGGAAGAAATATCAGCACTTTGTGTTACAAGTAGAAAACACAAGGGAAAAACAGACGTAATTGAATCTTACACTCAAGATTACAATTTGCTGACATGGATAGTTTTTTTTCCACAAAAAAAAAGATGTTTGTTCTCATCTAGAAACAAGAGGAGTGCGTGGTTCTACAAAATCAGAGCTGAGATTTCCCAGCCATGTGCAGGAAACAGCACTGTTTTCTACTGCACTTACAGAGGAGTCCAAGGGCCACAAATTGGAGGAAAAGCTGGGATGTAAAAATAGTAGCAATTAATCTTTATATAGAAATAAAACATATGATATATTATTTAGACTTTTTTCTTTCTGTTGAAAAGCACTCTGTGTTGGCATCTGCAGCTCCCCAGCGTGTGATCGACAGCCTTACCCCTCGAGCTACCTACGCCTTGGCTTTGGGCTCTGAGTGAAAGACTGAATAATGAGGAAATGCAGATTTTCCTTGCTTGCCATCCTGGCAGCACAACTTCTGTTGTATACTGCCCTGTTTGTTTTGACAGCACGCCAAGCTGCTGGTGGGAGGTGGTGTCAGATAAACTGTCAAACACACAGTAGTCAGTGTGAGATAGAATCAGTCTGACCTGTGTAAATCTGGAGTCATTTTCAATAGATTTTTTTTTTTTCCCTACTGCTACTTCTGTATTTACCTGGGATTTGACCTATAGGAATGTAATATTTGATTCATAAAATGTATTCTCTGTTTATCGCTTTGCATTTGCCCTGTGCTGGGTTCCATCTACCCAGTTCCTTCCTTCCTTCTGTCTGGATCCAACCAGAAAGCTGAGAATCAGTGAGAATGTTGTCATTTGGTACCAGGGATTCCTAAAGACCATTTTTGGGCCACAGAAATAAATAAGAGTGTTTCACAGAGCTCTGAGTTCCCAGTGTACTCCTAGCAAGCCGACTGTCACTATGACAAAAATTTGCAGCAGGAACAAAACTCCCAGAACCATGTACAAAGCGTAATGGGTGCTTTATACAATAATTGCAAATAAGCAGAAGTACCAACTTCCATTTGCCTCCTCCTTCATAATATGTTCTCGTGTTTTGCTGCTGAAGTCTTACGAGTGTTATTTGCCCCAACAAGCAAAAGGAATAGCCAAGTAGTTAGGACAGATCCCTAAAAATACCCTAACATAACAAAACCAGGCATTATGTCTTTTCTGGGAACACCAGCACTATGCTATTGGTATTTGTGGTGATGACATTGATCATAATTTAGCAGCAACATTTTTTCACATACTTTTTTGTTGAAGGTCACCATTTAGGTAACAGGAATTTATTCTGCACAACACTGACTAAAAAAATTGTCAATAGTCGTAAAATGTGTGTAATTACCTTGGTTGTTAGTAGGTGGTATCAAACTGTCATCATTTTTAACTGCTCATTTTAATATGGAATGGGAGGAAAGATGCCTCATTTCCAATCCTGTGCTTATACACATTTTTTCTTTTTTCTTTTTTCTGCTTTTGTTTTGGGGGTGGGCATTAATTTGGGGAAAGAACGTTTACTGCAAGAAACTGGGGCCATGAAAATCCCAGTGGGTGTGTGCAGAGGAGTGCATTCATCCTTGGGATAGAATTCCTTCTTCCTGCCCACTGTATTTGTGTTAACATTGTCCATGAGAAACTGTCTTTGTGCCCTTCAGAACAAGGATTGCATCTGTAAAAAGCATTTAGACAGTGATTCCATTGAGACCAGTAAGTGGCTTGGTCTCCTTTAGACAATGTACTCTGTAATAGAAAATATTTGTTCTCTTTGGGTTAAGATCTTTGCTGAATCAAGTGGATTTTTTTTTTTTTTCCTAAAAGGGAAAAAATACTGATGAAAAATAAATTAAGAACATTTATGTGAAAATGACAAAATACATTAACTCAATTTCTCTCCAGGACCAAGTATTCTACAAGAAGGGATGTGAAAGAAAGCATGGCAAGATCAAACACGGTTTCTGACAAGCAGAAAATTAGTGATGTTATGGTATTAGGCAACACTGAAGTGGAAATCAATGTAGACTTGTGATCCACACTGTGCATTCTTGCTGTTTTGTGTGGATTTAAGATGCTTTTACTGAATTAATAGCATTGATAGCTTTTGGTTTGTTTTTTTTTTTTTATATATATATTTTCAGTGTCAATTTAAAATCTTCGAATCCTTAGTTAGTGAAAGGAAACAGTTCTTTCATTCTCAGCTTTCTGTGTGTTGTTGCCCATTAGTGGCTTCTCTAGTCAATCTGATGTGACTGAGCACATTTTAACTGTATTCTAAAACTTAAATAAATGCAATGATGTACACAAAAATTCCAGTGAAAGGGTAATCAGGGTTGCAGGAGAAGAATAAAGAGGTGAGGAAGGGAGATTTTACCCTATTGTCATGGCAGAAATGTTTTGTATTTCTCAGGATTATTTTTACTTGCCAAAGGGATTTCTAGCTGGAAAAAAAGGAGAGCTGATTTTAAGGTGGACATTGCCAGGTTTTATTACTCCATTGTTTTTAGAAAAAGTTAGGTTTTCCATCAATGAAGCATTAAAAATAATCACAGCATTAGAATGCCATTCCATTGGAACTTTAATAATGATATATTACCAATTTTTTTATTTTACTGATGTGTATTAGAAAAAGGAGCAAAAAAAGTTTTAAAATTATTTCCCCACTCAAGATCAGGAAAATGCAGGGTTTTTACAGGAAGATTTTTTCCCCATTTCCTCAATTAAAGCTTGCTAGAGCACTACAGTAATGAGTTAATCATCTTTTTTCACAATGTGGCTATCCCATGCCATGTACAGTAGGGTGGATTAATAAGGATTTTATGAAGGAATGTTCTGCAGTTACAGAGCCTAGATTTTGAAAAGTGTAACTCTATGCTGTTAGTATACAGTCACTAGAACGTTTCCAATAAAGTAACTTTTTAAAAACTCTCTCTGTTTGTGCTGTAGAATTCATCTCTACTCATATGCTCTGTATCAACCCCAGTATTGAGGCTACTTGGAATTATTCTCATAAATCTACTCTTATAAGCACTTCTCTACAAAACAGGGAATCATTTTCTATGTTCCAGGAATCCTCTGAAATCAAATTCAAGTCTCTTAAGTCTCAATGTTGTTTGCTGTCTGTGGAGTTGAACTTTTCTTTTCTATGAGGTAGAGATGGGCTTTGTTGTATAACAAAATTCAATTTTCAGTGTCCTGATGTTTTGTTTCGGTCATGGGGCGTGTCTTGTAGTCTGCAGGTTGGCATCAATGCATCTTAGTTTCTTTTTTTTTTTTTTTTGGTTTTTTTTTTTTTTTTTTTTTTTTTTTTTTTTTTTTTTTTTTTTTTTTTTTTTTTTTTTACTCTATATCCAGCATTTTGATGCACTTGAAAGGGCTTTTCTTGTGGTAGGATCATGAAGATTTTCTGGCATGAAAGCAGCCCCAGTATGATCTGTTAGCAGCAGCAATTCTGAGTCCTTAATAGCACTGCAAAATCAATAGGAACAGAGCTTTCCTGCATGGCATCTTAGAGGAGGGGAGCTGCTTGTGAGATTTCCATAGAAACCCTTGTGGAGGATGTCTCGCCTTGTTTGTTCTCAGTTAACAATAAGTGAATTTCCACAGCCAGATACTGTGAATGAGGCATGGTTTTGGCAGGCTCCTTCTGTCCTGCTGAGGCAAGTAGTGTATTTCTAATTCATGAATTAGGGGGATATCTGGAAGGAGTTTGTCCAGTGATTTTGGGGCGGTGTCCAGCTTTGTCTCAAGGCTGCACTTGAAGGAGGTGGAAGCAATGCAGCCACAGGCTCAGCTGTGACAGAAATGTCTGCACCACAGTCACACCAACAGACCCTGGAGTGTTTTCATTGCCTGGCCTGAGCACTGAGCCCAGTGCTCCATTTGAACTGGAATAGTGTGCCTGTAAGGAATGGTTTGGATTGGAAGGGCCCTTAAAGCCCATCTCATTCCACCCCATGCCCTGGGCAGGGACACCTCCCACTATACCAGGTTCTCAAAGCCCCATCCAGCCTGGCTGGAGCATTTCCAGGGATGGGACATCCACAGCTTCTTCCCTGTTCCCTGACACTTGCTGAAGTTCATGATGTCCTCTGGGATGGAGATGTAGTGAAGTGAGAGGATAGCTCCATGCAGCCTGAGGGCAGCTGAGCTGGCAGGGATGAGGCAAAGAGCAGGAAAGGAGGAGGTCTCATTTCTTCTTCTCTCATTCTTACCCCATCAATCAAACAGTCACTCTCTGGTGTCCAGGATACTGGAACTGCAACAAAAGTCTTGAAAACTCAAGTTATGGAGAAGATGAAGGGTAAAGTAAATATGCAGTCAATTTAGAGATTGATTGTGTATAAAAAGCACAGAGGCTTCACAACCTGTGGAGTGCTTCAGACAAAAAGGTGTGGAAGCACCTCAGTCTCACCAGGATGGAGTTAAAGAGGCAGGTCCAACAGACAGAGATAGGGATGCTGTGTTTGGGTGTTGTCCCTAGTCCTCTATTTTGAAGGAAAATAGTTTCCATGCTTTGAGCAAATAAATGCATAGTAGTAATCTTAAATAAACTTTTTTTGTTGTTTTTACTTGTGAGTCATGCCCTATCCCAATTCCCAGTAAGCCATTTCTGTCTTAGATTATTTCTTGCTGTTTCCCAGCCTAAACCTCAAAGCCTTTTTTCTTTTTTGGACCAGTTTCTTAGATGACCCTTGGGTTAACAATAATGAAACTTAACCACCTGTAAGTGTGGAGTACAGGGCAGTTTAACAGACAAACAGGTTAGAGAACCTCAGTCACATCACAACATGTTCTTTATCCCTTAGCAGCCCTCCTTTATTTGGATATATGCCATAATTAAGCTATAATCCAACTCAGTTCAGTGTAGCCATTATTCTTCCTAAACAACTGTGGCAGAAATAGAGCTGTTGTATTCAGCATGAAATTATGGTCTTAGGCACCAAAGATTTGCATTTATATATTTTTTCATACCTAGGCCAGACTTTTTTTGGCTTCATGTTCAGTTTTTTCAAGCCATGTATATCTACAGTAAACTTTCTTACAAAAGAGTTACCCGCGCATGTCTGAGTGTCCAGTGGTATTCACACAGTATAGAGAATTCAGCCTTTTATTTTATAGCTGTAGGATATCCATTATTTTATGACAAAACCCACTATATATGTTGAGATCTCATTTTTCTGCATATAAAAAATTATGTATTTTTAAGAAAATATTGTAGTCTGTGCTTTCAATGTCATAGATTTCTATTTTCTACATTTATGTTGGGGAGGAAGAGAAACCATCACTCAGTAGATAAAAGAATTAGCTAGAAAAAGATTGTTTCTAGAGTTTCATGGAGTAAAAAAATTATCACTGAAATAAATTAGATTAATTTATAAAATATCCACTCCCCTGAAAAATGGCTTGCAATTAAAAAAAATAGGATATTAAATAGGTGGAAGAATTAAGTATATTTCTGCTCCAGCAGTGAGCTGAAGAATATGGTGCAAGGGTGTAAAGTTACTTTTACATGATTATGAAAATTATATATATAATTTCTGCCTATGAAAGGCATTTGAACTTCCTCAGTTCTGGTTTCCAGTGAATAATGTTCCACTTTTCCCTTAAAAGATTCTATGCATAGAAGTTTATGGTCAATTCTGTATTGCCCTTAAAATAAAGGAGTATATTTAACTCTTCACAGAATGATTCCCCTCCCCTGGTCTTTTCAGACATGCATTCTTTGTAGGCTCACAAACAGTTGATTTTAATCACATTTCAAGGTAGTGTAATAAACATGAGTGTAATATCCTTACTCCTGCCTGCAGGGTATCTTGGAAGTTCTGATCAATAGGGCTGCCTTTCATGTACTTAAGGAGGGGAAACGACTCCAAAGAAACAATGCTTCAGTGCCAAACTGGCCTGCGGGGCAGTGGGATAATCTGATTTCACCAACTCATGATTGCTTTTTACAATTTCAGCTCACATCTGTCAGAAGCAAAGAGGTCTCCTGTCCTATTGAATTTTCAGTTGTCTCTAGTGGTTCCATCACAAAGTCCCATAATTAGATGATTTTTGCTGAGACCATAATTCCTTTTATAAAGTATCTGCATGCAGCCTGTTTGATTGTCATGGTCAAACTCCATTGCTGAAAATGAATCCTGACAGTGAAGCAGACTTTCCTTCTGCATGTGAATGAGGACAAGGGGCAGCAGAGAAGCAGAGAGTTGATGTGGGAGAGGAGCGTTTTTCAGGTTACTGTAGCACTGCAAGTCCCCCAAGCTTGGTGCTGCCTTTCCATAGGCTGCACAAATGAAGAGCAAGGTGTGTCTGTCCCTTAATAATTGAAGTTTTGTTGCTTTCAAAAGTCCAAAATGCCAACCCGAGTAGGAAACTTCAGTCTGTGAATGCTGTGAGTGGTTGTGACATGCAACTAAGCACCAGCTGCATGATTTCTATGGTGAGATATCATGCAAAGTTCCTAACTTCCCTCAGGGATTTTTGAGAACAGTCTATTGAAATCTCTGGCCTTGAAGCTTTGATTCAGCTTTTGACCATTAATGTGGCTGATTGCTGCCACTTGCTTTAATGTACTTTCTCTTTTTTTTGATAGGTTTGTCAGCTGCCAAATTGCTGTCTGAGGCTGGGGTCAGTGTGGTGGTCCTTGAGGCCCGGGACAGAGTTGGAGGAAGGACATTCACTATCAAGGTGAGTGCTTCATGAGATGTAGACTCTCACTTGTGCTGGTCTATGATGTGACAGATGTCACTGCTATTATTTTGACCCAGGGAACTACAATTATTTTGATCTAGAGAACTACAGCTTCAGCTCAATCCCTCAGAAGGTGACAGAGCAACTAATGCAAAAGTCATCAGTCAGCATGTGTTCACCAAGAAGAATTCCTGCTTGGCCAACCTGACAGCCTTCTAAGGTGCAGTGACTGGCTTAGTAGATGAGGGAAAACTGAATATTGTCTACCTAGACTTCAATAATGTGTTGAAAACCATCATCTGGGACCATGAGTGTCAGAGCATTTCCCCTTTTTCCCATCTCCCTTTGCATACTGTAACAGGCACGATAACTTAAAGCCCAGTAAGAAGCAGCCTGAGCAGGACCAGACATCATTATGGCTCAGATGTGTTTTAAAATGTCTTAAAATTATCAGGAATAACACTCCTGCTTCTAAAAATGAGCTACATCTTGATTGCCATTAGAAAAGAAAATGAAAGAAATGAAGACTCACTTGTGGCACAGGGTAATGTAATACAGACATTACCTCTGCTTCCCACCCTGGAATTGAGGGAGGTGTAAATTATGTCAGGTGCCATTGCTGGGGAACCAGAGATAAACAGTGATGTTCCAGCAGAAATCATTGTGTGTGAAACATGGAGTATAAACACCATCCTTCTGTGACACTGAGAATGCCAGGCTTAAAATACTCACTATAAACAGTGTTGAAAAGAGTTACTGTCTTGGGAGATCAGCCTGCTGTAATAGTGTGCATCCCTGAAACCTTCTGCATTCTTCCCACTTCCCAAGTGAGTGGGGTGCTGATCTGAGGGGTCCATTCAGCACATTTCATGGCAGACATGGCTGGGGGTCCCTGCCCACACAACAGCAGGCTGGAGGGCAAGGTGGGCAGTGCTGGAAAGATCAATCTCCTGGAAAACTGCAGTGCAGTGCTCAGCATCTGCAGAATTAAGTCTAAGCAGTTATCCAGAGAGAGAAAACAAGCCTTGATGCTGGAGATGGTTTCAGCTGCCAAAATGTTATGCAATGAGAAAAGTAATGTGAGTTTCTTGAACATCTCCAAGGGTGGTGACTCCGCCACCTCCCTTCACTGCCTGTTCTGATGCTTGTCAAGCTTTTCTATGAACAAATCCCTCCTGAATATCACACACCTATGTTCCATACACTTTCAGTATGGGATAATTCTTTCTGCTTCAAGATGTTTGTATTGAGGAGCTTCCTGCACAGCTTCTGATTCCTGTATTCTTTTTCCCAGAACGATAAAGTGAATTATGTAGATGTTGGTGGATCATATGTGGGACCTACCCAAAACCGGATTCTCCGACTGGCAAAAGAGTTGGGGGTGGAGACCTATAAAGTGTATGTTGAGGGCCACATGTTCCATCATAAAGGGGTAAGTACTGCATTTCCATGCTGAGGTACCCAAAGGTAGTGCTGAAACATGGTAATTACTGACAGTTAGCAGTAGGGTTTCATATAAAACTCACCTTTAATAATCCAGAAAGCACCTGCCAGAAGTGTTTTTATTCTGGTTGAAGTTATCGGGAGTGGTTCTTGTTTTCTTTTTACAAGTGTTCAGAAAATGCAGCTGACAGCAGCTAAAAAATCTGAAATGCTTGTCCTTGAACAAGACAGTACCCTCCAAAGAAATTTTGCCTGAAATTCAGGAAATATTTGTCCTGAAATAAAAGACAAATTTAAATTAAATAATAATAGTATTGATGGATAGTACTGAATGATGATACTGGACAACACAGTATTATACATAGTATAATGAAACTATATAGTAGCATACATAGTATTATGGAATGAGCCTGGGACTAGGATAATATATTTTCCCCACATGACTGGATTCACATGAGTTCTTTCCCAGTCCTGTAGAGTGGGATTTATCTCACAAATGGGTGTTTGGAAGTTAATCATCTAATCTGAGACTCTGAGGTGCCCTCTCTAGCTAATGGTGACACACAAGCCCTTCCCAAGAGTCATCAAAAGTTTCACCTCTGAGATGTGGGGCAGCAGGAGTCCAAGTGGCCACTCTTGAGTTAATTCTGGTGTAGGTAAAGTAAACAGGAATGAAACCTGTCCTCAGAACAGATTTCCAGCCCTTGTGCTAGATCTTTAGCCCACTGATTTTTTTGCACAGGCCCTACCCAGGACCTGCTGCCAAAACTAGTGCAGGGTGAGAGCAGCAGGGAAAAGGACAAAGAAAGGTCTAAGATTCATAGGTGTGAGATGTGACTGTCTGTATCCATAATTCAAAGTATTAATTTAATTTGCAAAGGCCATCACTTTCAATTTTTTAAAAGTATTCTTTAGTTTTGGTACTTAACAGACTCTATAAGAACCAGACTTGAAGCATATATGAGTCACAGCTGACACACTTGATATAGACAAGCCATCCTATGTGATGGATCCTTAATTGGTTTCATTTCTATTGCATTCCCACTTTTTTCCTAAGAATTAGAGCATGTATTCATACTGCAAAGTTTTACCATCTGGTTCTGCAAGCACTCCTTATTGGGCAGATTGATGCCATGCTCATAAAACAGGCACATCTTAAATAATTGCACAGCCACTCCATAATACTAAAAAAGTTATTTGTCACCCCCTCATGCAAAATTGATGTAATTCTGCAGCAAGAGGGATGGGCTGGTTTGTACCAGCAGAATGTTTGTCCCACTCTAATTTAAGCTCAGGCATGAATCTCTCAGCATCCTAAAAGGCACTTATCTTCTTTATGTTAAATAAAAGGCTCTAATGGGTTACATTACTTTGAGCCCTTAATCCATTTTGACACCAAAGCTGCAGCTTTTTTATTGTCCCACATTGCATTATGCACGTCCCTGCTAATGACCATGTAATTTTGGATGTTTTCTTTGAAGTGAAAGCATATTTCTAAGCAAGAGGCAGCATAATGAGCTGTTCAGCTGGATCACAGGCTGTGGATCAATTCTGGATTTGTCATCGTGGTCCTGCTGAACTAATCAGGGTCCCAAGGGGGCTGTAGTTGTTGGACCAGGGTGGCAGCAAAGGGACTTTAAGGTCTCCCAGATTTAAACACTGGATGAATAATAATGATGTTTTCTTCCTGTAGGTCTCATTTCTCCCACATCTTCTTCCTGTGAATTGTTGCCCTTTTCTTCCATTTTTTTTTCCTAAGTTTTTCCACAGCTTTTTCTCTTTTCTTTTTCCTTCAGACATTATGCAGCCACCTTGCCCTTTGACTTAGGGGTGCGTGGTTGAACTCTCCCTTACATTCCACTTCTAGAAGAAGCTTATTAAACTCTTTCTATGTAGTCCTGGCTGTTGGCTGGGCTGATAAGTGTCCAGGACTCTTTTACCTACCTCTCTTTTACCTGCCTGCTGCACAGTTACCAGGCTGGATGGTGAGGTGCAGCAGGGGTTTGTGCTTTCCCAGCTCTAGATGCACCTCTCATACTCATTAAAGATGCTCCAGGAACACAAGCATCTCTGGTATTTCCTAGATGGCAGAAAGTGTTAGCAAAGGGATTATTTGATATTAAAGGATCATATCCATCAGAAATTAAATATTACTCTGAAAGATGGATGTTTTCAGCTTCTTGGGCTAATATACCATCAGCCATGGGCCACCTGCTGCCTTTCAGGTTTGCAAGGTCTGATTAAATCTTCTCTCCTTGTGTCTCAGCTGTTGTTCCTGTCAGCTGGTGGCTGTCCAGGAGTGTGTAGCCAGAGCCAGACAGGAAGGTCTCCTCCCAAGAGCTTTCTCCAAAGTCTCCAATGTGGTTTATCAGAAGGAAGAGGAAGTTTTTTGAGCAATGACTAAGCACAGCTTTAGATGTGTTTATGACATCTGTATGTAATATCCAGCATGCTTGGATTAAGAGATTTTTGGTCTTTTCTTTACTATAACAATTGGTTCAGCTTTTTCTGAAGATTTCGAGGATACTGCTTTGATTGAGTTGGGAGAAAGTGGGGAAATGGTTTATCTGAGCAGTGGAAGCAGCCAAGAGAAAGTGCAATTCCCCAGAGGGATTTAATGAGCCTCTTTTCTCTGACAGGAATTTTTCCCATATGTGTGTGGAAAAATTCCGTGTACTGCAAGCTTTAATATCCAAGTTGCTTCATTGGTGCAGATTTTCTTTGTAGTTACAGTTTCTTTGAAAATCCAAATATGCAACTCTTGGGTTTTTGGGGTTTTTGTTGTTTGTTTTTTGTTGGTTTTTATTTTTTTCATTTGTTCTTTATTTCCCATCAGCATGTAACATGAACTCCTTTAATGTCAATCAGGATTTTTTTTTTTGTATCCTGTCCTTGTAAATCTGTGACTTAAAACTTTAGTGTTTGTTATGAGCCCTCTTTCCAGCTAAATTTCTCTGTGGCTCTGTCCCATAATTCAGCAAGAATGCTTTTGGACTGAGAAAGTTCAGATTTGCTGGAGTTTTCCCTTCCCTGAGCTGGCAGACAGCTCTTTGCTTTAACAGAGGTCCTTGAAGCTCTGTGCTGTTTTCACCTTTTTAGTAGAAGACCCTTGAAAGTAAAGACATTGGGCTTTGGTGTGGCATTAGCCCTCTCATATAACTGCACTCCTCCAATATCTGGCAGCAGCACACAGCTATAGGATGTATAATATTACTTTATAAGGAATTATGATTTTTCAGAGGGAGGGAACACTTAATAAAATATGAGGATTTCTATACAGTGCTTCAGATTAGCCACCTAGTCCTTTCTTTCCTTCATCCTGCCTTTAGATTCAGAGCTCAGGGTGCAGCAGGTGGGTCTGTGACTAAGACACTGCACATCACCACAAACTTGCTGTTCAGACACAAGGATCAGACAGCCCCAGACACATCACTGCTCCCAGGGCTAGAGCTGCTGGAGGTGGGGATCAGGGAAGGATTCTCACCTGAGGGGTCACACCACAGGGAGCTGCTGCTCTGTGCTGTGCACAGCCCCAGGCAATAACTGCCTGCTCTGGGGCATGCAGGGTGCTGCTCCTGTGCTTCCTGAAGTGTGCCCTGTCCCTGGCACAGCAGGCAGGAGATAGGCTTGCCTTTCTCAATCTGGCACAATTTGAAACTTGGGGTGGTGTCACAGCTTGGGGTTGACAGAACATGAGCCAACAGAGTGCCTTGGTGGCCAAGAAGGCCAATTCCATCCTGGCCTGGATCAGGAATGGTGTGGCCAGCAGGAGCAGGGAGGTCATTCTTCCCCTGTGCTGGGCACTGTTGAGGCCACACCTTGAATGCTGTGTCCAGTTCTGGCCCCTCAGTTTGGGAAGGACGTGGAGATGCTGGAGAGCATCCAGAGGAGGCAACGAGGGTGGAGAGGGGCTGGGAACACAAACCCTGTGAGGAATGACTGAGGGAGCTGGGGCTGTTTAGCCTGGAGAAAAGGAGACTCAGGGGTGACCTCATCACTCCTACAACTGCCTGGAAGGTGGCTGCAGTCAGGTGGAGTTGGTCTCTTTCTCCAGGCAGCAACTGACAGAACCAGAGGACACAGTCTTAAGCTGCACCAAGGGAAATGTAGGCTGGATATTAGGAAAAAAGTTTTTCGTGGTAAGAGTGATAAAGTACTGGAATGCTTTGCCTAGGGAGATGGTGGAGTCACCATCCCTGGTTGTGTTAAAAAGAAGACTGGACGTGGCACTTGGTGCCATGGTTTAGTTGAGGTGTGAAGGCATGGGTTGGACTCAATGATTTTGGAGGTGTCTTCCAACCTGGTTATTCTGTGATTCTGGAATTCCTGTAGTTCTGGCAACAAGCCCCAACATAGCCCTGGGCAGGGAAGGGACCTTGCAGAGCTCATCTATCTCTCATTACCTTCTTTCTAACCACTGAGGGATGGTGCTTGAGGATCTTGTTTTCTTTGGATTGGTGTGAGGTTACTAATCCAAGCAGGCAGCAGGACTCAGATTTGAGGTCTGCAGGAAACTACTTGGCACACCAGGAAATGAAAAAAAGAATTAGATAAACTCTGTGGGTCAGTCAGGCAGCCATGTGTTAGCATGGGAACTAAGCCAGTAGGTTGTTTGCCTTTCAGTTAAGAAAACAGTAGTTCTGAAAATAATACATCCAGAACACTATAAACTTGTTTAAAAATGGAATATTGCAAGGCCTTCCTTGTTTGCAGTGAGCTCCTCTGTGAAACAGCCAGAGCTCTTCTGCCTAGCAGGGAGACAATATTTTAAAACCAAATTAATAACTTACCAGCCCCAGCTCACTCAGGCTAGATTTACTCCCTGCTGTGGAGATACGTGTGCCAGAGAGAAAGCTGGAGAACTGATGTGTCTGTGTTGGGTTCATGCTGCCTGATGGGAAATGGGAATTTCTTTCCTGGAATTTGCTAGAGTTGGCTTTTCTCTGATCCCATCTCTGATAGGTTCAGCCCACCACACAAGAGTCACTGTGCCTGTGAACTATTTCAGCCTCTCTGAATTCAGTTTTAGCCTCTTCCAGATCTGTTAGCACTGTTGTATTTTTCCAGCTTTTCCTGCCATTGGTCTTACTGAAGTTGTGGGTTTTTTGCACACAGAAGAGAGCAACAAATAACACAACTTTAGACATTTTTAATTATCAGTTGGCATTTCATAGTTATCAGGGGATAACATGTATTCCCATTGGTCTCCCTGGGCTGTGTCATTGACCAAAGATGTTTTAAGCTAAGTAATCTAAGGATAGGAGAGCTGTATGCAAGTTACATCACTCTGTACAAGCATAATCACTTATCAGAACGACTTTTGAAAAGAGATTTTCACTGAACAGTCAAAGACTGGGAACTTTTTGCTGCTACTCCTGATTGGACACAGGCTTATCTTTTCCCTTTGCCCTCTGCAGTATCAACAGGGCAGAATGGCAGTAATAACTTCTTATCCTGATTTGGGTGGCCTGACAGCATTGCACCTCATCTCTGTTGAAGGGCAGAATTACTGGTGTTAAAGCATGTCAAGGAAGGAATATGGATAGCACCTGTGTTCCAACCAGAATAAAAAGACTAGCAATAAATGAATTTTGAGAGGCAGTGCTTGATGAACTTTTAGAAATGTGAAATGTTGTGTAATAAGAATAAAATTATTAGTATTATGTTACTGCTTGGTATCAGTATCTCCTAGTTTGATACAGCATTAGATTATGACAGTAAAAGCTGTAGGATGCAATATATCCCTTTGCATGCACTTTTCTGTGGCTGAACACAGTGCTGCAGCCTGGCAGTGAGAAATTGTCCTCAAGGGAAAGGAAGAGCCAGTGTTGTTTGGAGGATTCCCTGCTGGGAACACGCAGGAGCATTTACTCTGCTCTTGACAAGGCAGAAATGTTTTGTATGCATGTGTGCACCTGGAGAAGGCTGAAGCAGCATCCCCCCTGCCATCTTCCTTCAGTGTAAGTCTGAAAAAGAACAAAATAGGGATAAAAGAGAGAAAAAAGTATGTGGTACACAAGATTGAGATTACATACTCAGAAATCCAGAGGTAACCAACCACCTCCTGGTGACTTGAAAGCACAACATTTGTTGGAAATTTTTAAAAAACCCTAAAACATTAACCTTGTGGATCTCAGGCTGAACTAAGACTAAGTGCTGAGATCACAACCTGGTGATCTGCTTGGCCCAGAGCAGAAATTGTTGAGTTTGGATGGAACAGGAGAGTGGCTTTGCTGCTGCCCTCACTAAAGATGGTGAGGAGGAACAGCACAGACTGACCTGATGGGCTCCAGAGCTGCAGCCCTGCTCTGAGGACAGAGGACCAGTGTCTATCAAGTCTTGCTGTGGTCCATTACCCACATATGTTTGCCTCCCCTACTGAACCTGTCCTGAGGCTGACAAAAGTTCACCAAAGTGTAGGAATTTCAGTATTTTAGTGCTTTTGCCAAGTCTGAAAGCTCACTATGATCTGAGTTTTGTCTTGCACCCTTTGTCTTTGTTCTGATCTTTGCAGAGAGAAATATTCTGCAGAATATCAGAAATCCATATGTATGTACACACAAATGCACAATTATCAGTGGGGAAGATCAATAAATTCTCTCTCACCAAGAGTGAGGAAGGTGTGTTTGGCTCCTGCTTCTTGTCCTCTGTCCCTGGGTCCCCGTTTCCTGCATTTGAAGCACTGCAGCTTCTGTCTTGGTCTGTGACTTCCACCTGCCAGGTGTGATGGGCTGGCATGGGGTCCATGGCACTGGAAAACAGGTTGCAAACTGCTTTAGCACCACAGCTCCTGCCTGTCATGGTCAGAGTGTTCCCTGCATCCTCACACAAACTTCTGACACATCTGGAAGGGCAGACAACAGAGAGGTCTGATGAGAAATTCGCCCCTGACTAACATGGGGGAAGGTTCAAAGCAATTTAGCAAGAGAAAATATTACCTGCTCTTCCCCTCCTCTTTCAGATTAAAGTTATCACAAAGAAGCAGCTGCTGTTAGATTGTTTCTCTTATCATTACATCACAGGATTATCTGAAACAGGCAGTTACAGATAATAACAGTTTCAGCCACTGCAGCTCCGTGTCACACACTTTGTAAGTACTGACACCATTTATCTAAGTGTACAGTATTTTTCTTCCTGAAGCCAAAAAATTCCTGTTCAGACTTTGTCTATAGGCTTCTTCCATGGAATAATAATGGGGCATGTTTGCTTTTAAAGTAAGGTGTACCATAAAGGTGCTAAAATATTTTAAAAAGCATTCAATTTTAGAATCACGCAAATTTTGGGATGCACATTTCAGCAGCAGGCTGAGTAGAGTAGACTCATTTAAATGTAATAATAAAGGATGCTTAGGAATAAGAAATATTACCCCTTAGGCCATGGCTTGAGTATCCTTAGCCCAGAATTTGACACCCTGCTCAGAACAAACGTACCCCTCCCCACCCCTTCAGAGTAGTAAATATAAAAAGGTGTTATTGTCCTTTTTAATGCTGCTCCAGTACAGCTGCTTTTATTCCTCCTACTTAGCAACATGCATTCCATTGCTTGCATGCATTTGCAGGGAAAAAAAAAAGAAAAAGACCCCAAAACCCCACCAGGTTTTTTGGGGCAAAAAGCCAAACATGTGATGACTCTGAGGATTTTGTGTTCTTGAGTAATGATGATCTGCTGTGTCATATTTCAGTTGCTTGTGTTTTTATGTGCATTTCAGGGAAAGTCACGAAATTTCACGGAAATTTGCCCTTCAACATGGAATCCCTTTGTTTTTCTGGATTACAATAACTTCTGGAGAACTGTGGACAAGATGGGGAAAGAGGTAGGCTGTGAAAATTCTGTTTCCTGTCATGCTCATGTCACTGTGAATAAATCAGGTTTGTTTCTGTTTTGTTTCTGGCAGGGTTTTTTATTGATTTTTTAATATTTAAAAAAAAAACCCTCAACAACAAAAGAAAACAGAAAGGAAGCATCCATCAGAAAGATTTCTATATTGCCCAGGAGCTGTCAGAAATAATAGGTCTTTCTCACTGAGAGGGGGGTGGACTAGATGACTTGTAAAGGCCCCTTCCAACCCAAACTATTCTATGATTCTATGAGAGGAGACAAAAAGATCTGGAGGCATCTAAAATACCTGAAAACATGAGGTCAAACTCAGTATAAGTATTTTCTCATGACTGAGGAAAAAGTATTCCATGAACTGGGAGATTAGAAGGGGCTTTGCCCTCTTCCCTCATGACAGCATTTTGAGTAAAGATGATTTTTTGTGTGTGTGTGTGTGTAACTGCCTAAGCTGGGCTTCAGTTTGACTTCACAGTAACTTTATTTTTAAAGTTCAAAATATAAGTAGTACAACTGCATCCCGTGGAGCATTATACTCTCTTTCAAGTATTTATTAGTTTCCATATAACCTAGCAACAAACCACGGGCATTACCTTACCAGAGTCTTCAAGCATAACTCACTGTACTCATGCAAATTCCATTGGTTTTATGCGGTTTTGCAGAATCAAATTTATGTATTATACTACACATTTTTTTTGTCAATAGTACATCTTTTAAAGATTTAGAGATATGGTAGTATCCTGCACATCATGGTACTTACATGCAAAGAATTATTATTAAGAATTTAACTGCCTAAAATATTTCAAAAGTATCTAGACATTTTTCCTTACTCTGCAATTAGCAGAGAGACATAGGGGCCTTTGGAGGCTCATCTTGGAACTGACTGGAAAAAGACCTTTCCCCTCAACTTCTGGAAGACAGCAAGACAATTAAATTGGAATCACTTCTGGACAACTAAAAGCCAGATGAGTCCCAACACAAGGATATGATTCACTGGTCAGATAAAGAGAGATTTGGTGGTCATGGTACAATTCATGCCCAAAGGTGTGAATGGAAACTATTCTGTTTAGTGACTTTGTTCCAAATTTATGTCCATGTGCAGGGAACAAATGTAATTCCTGGCTGACGTATCAACTAAGTCTGTGCTGCTAACTAGCTATGACCAGGCAATGATGAAATACTGAATCATTTTTTGGATATTTCACCTCTGTCTCCAGATTCCTGTTGATGCACCATGGGATGCTCCACATGCTGAAGAATGGGACAAAATGACCATGGAAGAGCTGATAAATAAGATTTGCTGGACCAAGTACGTAAATCTTTACCTGTTTTGAAATTCCAGCTGTGGAATGATAGTGGCTTTTTGGCAGGTTCTGTGGTTACAGCTGAGTACAGATCAGGAGGTTTTTGAGGTGGGCTTTGGTTGGCTGGCAGGTGGCATCAAAGGTGCTGGGGGAGGCTGGGGTTTGCTTCAGCACATCCCTGCCCTCAGCAGGGGTGGTGTGGGCTCTTCCCACCATCCTTTCACTTCAAACCATTGGATCATGGAACTCCAGCCAGCTCTCCTGTGGCTCTTTGCCTTACAGTATAGTTTCCTATGAGACACTGACAGTCAGGCCCTTGAGGAGGATGAAATCTGCCCTTCCAAATTCCAGGGCTGCCATTCTGCTGTTTGCCCTACTCCTCTCAGGATCTTGAACTCCACAGTCTCATGGCCACTGCAGCCAAGGTGTAGTGTTTTCTGTTTAAATGGGTTTCTGCCATTTTCACCTTCACCTTTGCCTCATCCCACAGGTACTTTTTGTTTGGGAGTAACAGATCCAACAGAACATCAACAGTAGTTAGTAGGAAGAGGGCTGAAGGTGTTGTATCATCTATAAAATAACCAATGTGTCTTATGTGAGGGACTGCACTGTACAAATAAAAAAAACAATGTTCAATGTTCAATGTTCTAACACTCTCCTCCCTCCTTTTCAGTATCTTTTATTTGTGTGGCTGTGCTCTGTTTGCCCTTTCATTCTGACTGAAGTTTAGTGCTGTGCCTGCAGCTTCCTGACCAAAACTTTCCATTTGAAATTCATCTTTATGGCTTAGGTTTTGCTCCAGCTCCATGGGATATGCTGTACAGCCATTTGGACTTGCTCGTGCTCCCTGTGGCATTGGAGTTTTCCGTGCAATTAGTTTTATGAACTTTGCCTGCAAACTCAGTTACTTTGAACTGCTGTTGCAAGTGCACTGACTCTTCCTCTTCCAGTTTTTACTGCTGCTTTTAGCCTGGTGGAGCATAAGCAGAACTGGGTTTGTTAGTGGTCCCTCCTTTAACAGAAGCTGGGAAGCTTCTACTGCCAATGTTGTCATTAAAATATCTAGTTTTAATGGATGTGCTCAGCTGAAACACACTCAAAAACTCAGTAAAAAAACCATTTTAGATCTTTAAGCCAAGCCACATTTTTCTACACCCAGTTAAAAAACAGTGCTTAAACAGAAAAGCTCTTCCACAGCACTTTCTGTATGACTCAGGGCCAAGATTACAAAAGAAGATTTGTTTGTCCTGTGTCACAGATCAGCATCTGCTAATCCTGGAGACTTTTTTCACATTTCTTCGGCCTGCTGTAACTGTTTAGTCTCTTGGTGCTCTCAGAATTGTCACAGAAGGTGCTTGTGTGCAGGCTGTTTTCATATCCTGGCTAATGAAATAGGGGTGAATGGACTTCATACTCAGGGAAATGAGGTTATAAAAGTTTATAAGTTATGTATTTTAGCCCAGATAACTTGCAAAGTTCCTTTCTTTATCAGATTATTATAAATTCATGTTGTTTCATGACGCTTCATTGAAGTCAAAGTCCTTTTACCTTCTTTGCAAAATTATCTCAATTTTCTTAGAAATCTGTGGCCACAAGCACAAGAAATGTGAATAGCCAGACCCTCTATTCCTGCTGCTGTTTATGTTCAGAGGACATACTGTGGTAGACTGGTGACCCTTTCCTTATTTTGATGGCAATGATTGCCAGTTTGGTTTCTCTGTCTGGGTTATTTACCAAGTCTGATTCTTAATTTCACAAAAGATCACTGACATGACAGGTGGGGAATGTCTAGGCTGCATGGCTGTTTCAGTCCCTCAGGACCCATCAGACCTGGAATTGGTGTGCATGATGAGCTCCCCATGAGAAATGCAGAAAAGTTGCACTAACAGTTTGCAAAAAATGTTCTTCTGCTAAGAAAAATATTTATTCTGATGAAAGGAATAGTAGCTGGGAAGCTATTTAACTGAGGTGAAATCAGTGGGATTTCAAGCTAAATGGGTAAATACTTTGGAGGGGAGGAAAGTGCTGGCAGAAAGCCATTTAAACAGAAAAATTAAACAGATATCGATCATCTTGACTTTTCTGACTTTGGGAAAGCAGCCCTTGTTCAGTATGACAAATGAAATCCTGAAAGCAGTCAGGAAGCCATATTTTCTCACCAGTCTTTTCCTGGTCTTGTGTCTCATGCAGGGCTGTCAAAGACTTCGCCAAGGTCTTCGTGAACGTCAACGTCACGTCTGAGCCTCATGAAGTCTCTGCCCTCTGGTTCCTGTGGTATGTGAGGCAGTGTGGGGGAACATTCAGGATTTTCTCTATCACCAATGGGGGCCAGGTACAAAATGTCTCATTTCCTTCCTCCTTTCTTGAAACCATAAGGAGCAAGTGCAGTGTTGTACCGACCAAAACCCTGCAATTAATGAAAAGATGGGAGTGTGTGGCACCAGAGGGAGGTGTGTTCTCATGGGGTGATACATCCCTGTCAGCTAACCCTGTCTAATGGACTTTATTAGCTAGGATGTCTAATAAATTGGGACTATTTAAACAATTGGGGGTTTTCTGCAGTCACTTCAGCACAGTATTGTTGTTGCAGTTGTGTTGCTTTTTTGACAATTTATTTTCTATGGGTTACTTGGCACATTTGAATGTTTACAAGAGTTCAGAACTTGTATTTCAGAGTGAAATGTGGCTGGTTTTTTGGTGTTGAAGCATCCAATGACAGGAGTTGGAAGGAAATAGCAAAAGGCCCTTCCTTCTTGGGTCAGCTCACATGGCAACAGTTTCCATCAACATCTGTCTCTTGGAGTAAGAACAGACAACCATGTGTCAGGAAGGATGTAAGCAGTGCTGATGCTGTCCTGTGGCAGGAGACAGACCTGATTAAGAGCCTTCCTCCTCAGGAGCCCCTCAGTCATGTTTGCTGTCCTACATCATCAATGTTGCGACAGGAGTCAAAAATAAAATCAATCCCAAGATACTCATAGCTAAATGAAATGTGGAGAAGGGAAAGCTACCTGGGAAGAGCACTTCCTTTTCTTTGTAGCTGGATGAGAAAAGCTGTGTTTGTTCCTATCATGCTTCCTTCTTTCCTCACCCCAATCAATCTTAGTTGAGCAGAAACTAAGGGTTTCTGGCTTAGTGGCCCTGACAAGCCTTATAAAACCTGCTTGGACAGCCATTTCCGTCTTTCAGCATGAAATTTTATGGATCCTTTCCCCCCTGCCACCACCAGCATCTTACATGTAAAAGTGAGCTGCTTTATCTCCCACTGGTGGCTGGTAGATGAAGGAGGTTTTAGTGCTTCCCCTGACCCTCTGCACAGACATTTCAGGTAAATGTGTGTCACAGATTGTGCTTTTTTTTCCTGACAGCACTGTCCTTGTGTCTTCTCAGGGACAGAGAAAGCTCATTACCTTGAGACCAGACCCAGTTAAAGATCTATCCTGCTTCTGGGCTGGCACAGTCTTCCAGTTTACAGTTGGTTTCTTTGTCACATTTGAGGATTTTGGTAGCACTGTGGTGGGTAAAACCTGTTTTGAATGAAGTTATATGTTTGTTTTTGCTAGAAAGCCTGCATTATGTGCATGTTCTCTAGGCTTAAAGAGTCTTTAAGCCGGATCATTAGGGAAGCCATTGCAAAAGTGGTTTAGTCAGTGATCCCCACTGAGGTTCAGGTTTATGCCCTCATTCTTCTGAAAGTCTGGGTGTCTTTATGCACCCTTAGGACTTGAAGATTTGGCCTGGAATTTCGTGATAGTGAGCAGAAGTCATATTCAATGCCATTGTGATTAATGCTGTTGATTGTTTGTTTGTGTTTCTTTTCTCTTTGTTGTTTTAGGAGAGGAAGTTTAAAGGGGGTTCTGGTCAGATATCGGAGAAAATAATGGAACGCCTCAAAGGCAGAGTTAAACTGGAGAGACCTGTGATCAGTATCGATCAGACAGGTGATAATGTCCTTGTGGAGACTCTAAACCATGAGATCTATGAGGTAATTTGATCAGAATAAAAGTAGAGTATGCATTTAGTAGAGGAATACATCTGCTGTAGCTCTTAGCCAGATCTAATCAGGAAGTACCCATTTGTGTGTGTCTATTTCTTGGACTATGCTGACACTCCATGGAACCTGCTTTAGAGATTTATTTATGACTGGCTCTCTTCTTGGTGTTCTGCTACTTGGTTTCTGCCATTACTCTGACTTCTCTGCCTTAACTTCCTAAATCTTTATATATTTTTACATTTTACTTCTGCACTGACACCATTTCAAAGGAAGGGAAAATAACCTTCCTGTTTGTGTCCAAGTTTGTGGTTCACAGCACCAAAAAAAAAAAAAAAAAAGACATTTCAAACACCTTTAGTAAGATTTTTGCCTCTGTACCATGGTGCTTTGAAATGCTCCATCAGCACATGATTACCCCCAGTGGCACCCATGGGGCAGCAGCAGCCCCACCAGCCTGAGAGCACCCCAGAGCAGTTGTTGTGGTGTTGTGTCACCCTACAGAGTCCTACAGTCAGACCCAGGACCTGAGAGAGGGATGGAGCACCTTCAGGAAATCTAGAATCACCATTAGCATTCATTATCCTGGAGTAACATCCTGTGAATATGCACAAATGTGATTTTTTTTAGAATCTTATAACTGGGACAAATGTGGGTCATATTTTCCTGAAGATGATAAAAGCCAGTTTTACCTAGGCCATAGGATATCTCTTGTTCCATTTCCCCACCTGTCTCCAGCCAAGTTTCAACTCTGGTCATTTTTTTCCAGCTACCTTTTTCTGAAATGGCAGAATTACTTTTGTCACCTGGAAATATGTGTGTGGGAAAGCCACCTAGCAGGGTCAGGTGTGTGAAAGCTGTTAGCAGCTATTAAGAGTGTCTTTCAAACATGTCCTGTGGGATGAGCTTACTGGGGGACAGTGCCTTGTGCTGACTTTGTTCTACATTTCAGGGCAAGTATGTGATCAGTGCCATCCCTCCAATCCTGACAACAAAGATTCATTACAAACCAGAGCTGCCACCAAAGAGAAACCAGTTAATTCAGCGTTTGCCCATGGGGAGTGTCATAAAGTGCATGATGTACTACAGGGAAGCCTTCTGGAGGAGGAAGGGTAGGTGGGGAAAACAGGGGACTTGGGAACTCTAAACTGTGCAAATTTTGAAGCTCTGCTGTCTAACAATCAGGGGAGGGTTAAATGTGCAAAACCCCAAAATCAAACATACAGAAAAGCAGTAAGTAAAGCTCCTTAGAAAGCAGAACTCTTTCTCTCTGAGCTTGAGTGTATGCCTTGTCCCAAGGATGAGTCCAAACAGGATCCCAAATCTCATTGCAGTCGGCTGAGTTGGGATGACCAAGGGAGCAGGCAATGTTTCCCTGGGAAACCTTGTTGAAATCTGCAGATCAGAGAAGCATCAGCTTCCCTGCAGCATCAGCTCCCTTATTCTCCTATCAGGGACAGTTAGGTCAGCCAAAGAGAATTTACAGCAGGTGACAAGCAGAGCTTAAGGTGTAAGCAAGACCTTTCCCTGATTTTAATCTTCTGTTCTGCAGACTTGATATCTCAGAGGACTGGGAAAAGTAGGCTAGGTTTTTGTTTAGCTCAAGATATTTTTTCCACGCTATAATATCTTGTTTTTCTCAGCTTTAACTGATACTATTTTCAGAGCTATTTGTATGAACAGATTAGTTCCTCTTTCTTCCTAACAATATTGAGAGTGGTAAGAATATTTCTTAATCAAAGTAAGAAAATTTTTGAATGGCCATGGAAAAAAGGCAGGAATAAAGTCAGGTGTATACATTGTTCTCTATATGAGATTTTTCACGTGTTCCTCTGAAACATGTTCTGCTGTGATCCTAGATTAGGCATCCCATGCTTCTGCTGCATTACTGTTATGCAACACCATTCCTAACAACCTTATCACCAACAAAATAAAAATAGTGTAAATTTGAGCCTGCAGCGACCAGATGTAATTACACTGGGTTTTGTTTTGGTCAAAGTTACTTACGGAATGCATCACCATAGTCAATAGATCAATTTATTTTTAATGTTTCTTGTCCTTAAAATAGAAAGCCAAAGTGTCTTGCAGCAATCCACAGAAATTCCTTGTTAAGTAACAGTGGGATTTTAAAGATTTTTACAAGTCTGCATACACAATTTCCCAGAGTCAGAGAGAAGAGAGTAGAGAAACTGTTAGAGAGACACTTCAGACTTGGAGGTGTTCTTGGTAATAATAGGATTACTGTACAATTCTTTTTATGGATAATTTTCCTTGCTCATTACTATCAGAAACACTGATCATCAACGAGTTTTTCTAACAATCATTTTGGGGTTTCTTTCCCCTTAGGTTATTGTGGTTCCTTCATCATTGAGGATGAAGAGTCTCCAATTGGAATAACCATAGATGACACAAAACCTGATGGGACTTTCCCTGCCATTATGGGGTAAAAGCTTCTAGCCCAAACTCACAGATGTGAACTTCTTCTTGTAAGAGTTAGTGTGAGCAAGAAGGAGAGGGGAAATGACCAGGTTGCATCTGTTTTCCCTCTTCCACAATTTGCACAGCTGGAGGAGAGCACTTCTGCCAAGCCTCTTGTTGCTCTCTAGTCCATTTAAACTTTTTGGTGAAGGTTCTTCTACCTAATACATAAAAAGCCTAATACAAAGGATGTAGTTGGGAAGGAGTTGCTGAATTCAGCTGTAGTCTTTTTTAAGCATTCAGTTCATGTTTTGGGGTTTTTTTTGCTGTGGAGTAGGTTTAGAAATAAATCCCTCTCTTTCCTATCTGTTTGAGCCTGTATTTGGCTTATGTTGGGCTTTTATGTTTAGTGCCTGTCCAAAATTGTCCAAGGAATCCTCATTTCTCTCCTCTCCCCACTGAGCTGAGGCAGGACAAAGAACATCAGCTGCTGGAGTAGAGAGGCAGCTGTGCAATGAAAAAATCAAGATTCTGTAGAAACTGACAAGTTAAAATGCTACAGTTTGGACAAACAGGTGGGAAAATACATGACAGCATTGTCTGGCTTTTAAAATAGCTGAAACCAAATAAACAAACAATTTTTACAAGTGGTTTCCACCGTAATCTGAGGTGAGACTGCCAAAAAAAGGCCAATATAAATGTCAGGCAACTACTGCTTAAGTATCTGGCATGGAAAACTCACCACTTCTACTGATGGGCATGTTCAAGGCTTAAAAGTTTCCATGAGAGCAGCAAGCCTCCTCCAAACCCCATATGGCAAAGAGTTTCCAGCTTTCTTTCTCCTCATGGATTTATGTGACTTTCTAAAAGAGTGTAGGAACATACTTCATTGCCTGGATATCTCCACTAGGGTCAGATAAACTAACTGCCAAATCTGTTTCCTTCAAGATGAATAAATATTAATCCCAGTTCTTGCAGGAGTGATCCATGCCACTGTACAGTGCCTGTCAGAGCAGCAGGCTGCCATCACTTCCTAACACCAAGTGACACAGGCAGCTGCCTGCTGACTTCAAAGGCTCAAGAAAGCTCAGGGTCTCAGAGCTTTCGGATCAGATCTCTGGGAACAAACACCCTTCCTTTCAGTTAACTCTGCAGGTTACCCTGCACAACCTTTTTCACCTGTGTGACCTGTATTTATTAAATGTTGAGGTATGATGACAAACGTGAAGCTCATTACATAGCAGCAAAGTGCTTTGCCAATCCCTTTTTAGAGTCATTTCAAGCAGGAGCTTGCAAATCAGCTGGGGTGATGTTCATATGCCTTATTTTTCTTTCAGTTTCATCCTTTCCAGGAAGGCTGTCAAACTGGCCCATCTCAGCAAGGAAGAGAGGTAAGAGTTCAGAAGCTGTAGGTATTCAGAAACAAATTGTTTCTCTGGGATGCTTCCCCACAGGACTGTGTGTGAATATGCACATTTATACATGCTCAGCACAACTACCAACACTGGAAATTGGGGCAGAAATGGAGATTTTAGCATAAACAGGCTGAGACACTAATGCTAATATTCATCCAGTTATGGATATTTCTACATTTCCAAATCCTGCCCACTCTTCCATGCTATGATTTACCAATTCTGGTCTCTATGTGAACAGAGATGTTCCCAGACTACATCTCCACTGAATAATGCTTTAACCCAGGGATATAGGAGTGCTGGGATGTCTCCTTTTGTGTCTCCTTCAGATTCAGACTGGGTCACAAAATCTTTAAACTTCTGTGTCTACAAAAGTATGGTTTCCCCATTAGTCAGTGAAATGAACACAGTGTACTTTCTAAATGTGAATTTTGGTACTATGCAAGTGAAAGAGGAGCTCTGCTTAGGAATGTGAGCAGCATTCTTCAGCTCATATTTTATTCCCAGCTATAGTAAATCTGTAGAGATTTAATTGATTTATATTGCTTTTCTTCTGGTCTTACACCAGCAAACATGAGAATGAATTGGCTCTGCATCCTAAAATAGCTGTACAAAGATTTATTTTTTTAGAGCTCATTGCCAAAATCAACCTTCATTTCTCATTCCCTGGATCCATTTTAGATGTAACTTTTAGGCATCAGTATTTGAAATATGTGTGTTAAGACAAGAACTTGAAATCAGACTTAAAGCCAAAGCCCAATCCAACTTTCTTTCCAATGTGTTGCAATAAATTTGGGGTTTTTATAAGAAAGATGAGAGTGGAGAGGTTCCCCTCTCACCCTTTTTTTTTCTGATTCTGATTTTATTTTCATACAGGAAAAAGAAGATCTGTGAGGCATATGCCAAGGCACTGGGGACAAAAGAGGCTTTAGAAGTAAGGAATTAATGCCTGGTTTTGCCTCTGTTGTGCAATAATGTTTCTCCTTTGTTCTGGATGATGAAGACAAAGTTCCTGGCAACTAAAATGTTGTACCTAAAATTGCACATTGTGCCATACAATCTATAATCCCAAGGGGAGATCAGCACTGAGTACAGGAAGAAAAGAACTGCCAGTTTCATTCACCCTGCACAAGAAAAGAGAAGGCAGTGCATGTTTTAATTTGTCCTGTCATGTACCCATGGGAGACTGGTGTTTCTGTAAAAGCACAAAAATTTGTTTTGTGCAGATGGATAGCATTAGCCAGATGACATGGCACTCCCTTGTCAGGTATTCTTAGCCTGTTTTTTCCCCCTTTTCAAAAGAAATATGTTCTTTATTTCCAATTTCTCTGCTAGTGTTTCACTGTGTTCTCTGTTGGAATTCATAGCCTGTGCATTATGAAGAGAAGGACTGGACCATGGAGCAATATTCAGGGGGCTGCTACACAACCTACTTCCCACCAGGCATAATGCATTCCTATGGAAGGTAAAGAATGCTTTGCTTCCTAATTCACATTTCTTAGCTCATGTCCAATGCTTATGCAACACACCTATGGCATATTTAGAATTTTAGGGGAACTTCAGCTCTCTTTCCACTCCCCTACTCCTCAGCTAACAAGGATCTTGTGCTCCTTTACTAGGAGCAAAGTTTATCTTGTGGCTTTCAAGGAAACAAAACACAGTCACAAAGGGACCTGCTAAAGCCACAAGGCTTTTCCCCTCTGGATTATTTACAGTAGTTTGTGTTATACAGTATTTGCAATGGATCCTTCTAAGACCCCCAAACCCTTGAGGACACACGTTTTGGACAGATGAAGAGTTTCCACTGACTGTATAGGTGGAGATCAGGTTCAGGAGAAGCCCAGGAGCTGCTCAACATGTCCAGCATGGGGTTACACCCTGCCTGAGCAAAGATCATGTGGGGAGGAGCAGTCCCGTGTCTTCTCTTGCCATTTATCCAAACACTGGGGCACTGATGCACCCATCAGTGCACCCAGGGGTCTGGCCTGGGGAAGCTGCTGTCAAGCAGACAGGGAAAACCTAATGGGGGATTAGCTGAGAGTCCTTACACCAAGCACATTCCTAGTGGGAGAGGGAGCTTGTTACCTACAGCTGGATTGGCTGCAGTGCTTGTGCAGCACTACAGGGCTGAGGGACTGGCTTTATGACCCTATGGGGTGAATGCAGCTCCCTGAATGCCAAGCCTTCAGCAGCCAGGCAAGTCCAGCCTCCCAATATTAATGATTTATCACTACAAAAATGTCATTCATATTCCACTGTAATGACAGGATAACAGCAAGGCTGCCATGCAGAATGCATCAGTCTATCAGCTGCACTGCATTGCTGGAGGCTGTTAGGACTATCCCTTATCCCAGCACTGAAATAAGGCCTGTATTACTTTGCATGGAAGCTGGGAACACTGATTTATGCCTTAGGGTTTTCTCTCTTTCAAATCTTGAATTCTGTGTGTAGAAGCAAGCAGGTGGTCCTGCAGGGACAGCTTATTGCACCTCAGCTCAGGTCTGCAGGGATTCTGGAGAGCTGAAGCCACATGCTCCATCAAAGCTATAAATTGTTTTTGGAAGGATCATTGCCTTCCTGTCACTTGTCAGCTGACATTCTCCACTTGTTTTGCAGGATCATTCGCCAGCCTGTTGACAGAATCTACTTTGCTGGCACAGAGACAGCAACGCAGTGGAGTGGATACATGGAGGGGGCTGTGCAGGCAGGAGAGAGGGCAGCCAGAGAGGTACAGACCATTGCTCTGCTTTTAACATCTCTATCAAAAGGCTAGAAAGGATTAAGTACATCCTGGAGGGTCTGATTTAGTGCAAAGGCTCCTAGAATTGACAGGGAGGGCTTACAGAAAACAATGTGACCAAAGTGGTTTTATTTTTTTAAACTTACTTAATTAGTTATTGAATAAAGTGAAGCCAAGAATCCCAACCAAATCAGAATATTACTGAACCGGAGACTTAAAAAAATGCCAATGCATGTCTAGAGGAAAAAAAAAACCCAAGCTGATGCTGCTCGTAGATATACTACTTCAATTTCTAACAAATTAACCACTGCATGTTATAAAACTAATCTAAGTAATTTCAAACGCTCACAGCTATTTCCTGTGCAGAAATCTGGAAATCTGAACATTGTTCTCATTTTTGATCTATCCCTTCTGCTTCTCCTTTTACAAGACAGTCCTGTTAGCTGAGCTTTAGGAAATTGTAATGTGCAGCTCTGATAATGTCTAAATCTCCTCAGAATGACACACATTGGGCTGGGATCCCAGTCACAGTGAAATCCCTTTACAACAATCTGGAGGGAGAGGAGAAAAGCATTAATGGGTGCACATTACAGCTATAGCTGCTGCATGGCAAAGCCACAGAGTTGTTATTTAAGGGAAAATCAGTCTTTTATTTCCATTTGATAGAATGTCATATTCGCCTTATAATCCTTATTACTTGCTTTGTTTCAAGTCACCTAATTTATCTTTTCTCTATGCCTGTGAGCAGTAGTTACAAAGACAGTGAGCTGTCTTCTGGAGGCATTCATTTACCCCCCAAGAATCCCCATGATTGTTATAATCAGTTTATTCTCAAGAAAAATCCTTGATGAGCTTTGTACTGCCTGAAGAGGCGAAGGAGGGCTCCATAATTCTATGCTGTGAGAGCCTCAGAGTTGCATCTCTCCTCTTTCTATATTGCAGCAGCATCATTCCTAACAGGTTTTGTGTCCCAAGTGCATGACAGTAACCTCACCTTGGAATTTCTCAAACTGCCTTGAGAAAAAGCATTTATACTTTCACTCAGAAAAAAAAAACAAACAAACCACCAAAACTAAAGATCTCCCACAAAAATAGTTAGAGAAGCTCTAGTAGAAATCACTGTACATTTTCTGGTTAATGAGATGTTCTTGTAGTCATAGTTACACCTTTTATCAATGTCACCTTGCTCTGAGTTCCTCTGTTTCTCCAAAACTGGAAGTATTGTGGGTTATAATTTTTTCACTTGGTAGAAATAATTTTTTCTTCTAGGTACTGCACAGTATGGGGAAGATCTCCAAGAGTGAAATTTGGATGCCAGAGCCAGAGTCAAAGGTAAGCCAGAGTATCACCATCACCCAGTCAGGCACACATCCCTCAGTCAGGTGAGTCCCTATTTCAATGACTCCTATGCACCCTGCTCCCTGGCAAGGCTTTAGTCACCTCACATGCTGATGGTATTAATTTTTGTGACTTGTCCAAGGAATATTATTGCCCTTTTCTGAAGGGTGGATGACTAAGAGCCATTGGGGACTGAAAAACGCAGCCTAATTCTGCCCAGTCCCAGGCCACGGTTTAAAGCCATATAGAACCTCATTCCAACTACAAGTAAGTCCATCTTCACTGTCCTGTGGCTGTTCAGGATGACAGAAAACACATCTTACAGCCTTGACTCTTCTTCCCTGCACAATCTGTGTCATTGGGGAATACCTGTGACCTCGCCAGCCTCAGGGGGGGCATTTGCCACCTCCCTGCTTGTGTGGTGAGGAGGGACCCTGCAGAGTCCCCATCTCCTCTCTCCCCCAGGATGTCCCAGCCCTACCATTCACCACCACCTTCTGGGAGAGGAACCTGCCCTCGGCGCCGGGGCTGCTGTGCCTGCTGAGCTGCACCCTGTGTCTCACCTCCGTGGCTGCTGCGGGGCTCTTGGTCTGTAAAAAGGGACTTGTCACCCGAAACTAGCGGGGACCACACACCCAGTGGGAGCTGCACACCCTCTCTCCTCCCCTTTTATCAGATGAGTGGTGTCTTGGAGAAAAGTGGCATGGACAGCTGTAAAGAGCAAAAGTTAATCTCCTTGTGATTTTTCTTTTTAGTCCCATAATTAATGCATCGAATCTACTGCAGTTGCTGCCAGTGAAACAGGAAATAAATCTACTGTGGGGGTGTTTTTCAAATTCGTCCATTTGTTTTTGGTTGGACATGATACAATCAATGATCCTAATACAGGCAAGGCAAAATGCAGATCACATCTTTTCTCAGTTGCAAAGAGGTCTCGGAGAACGCTTTTGTTTCCATTCTGTTTTCTTTTTCACCACGCAAGATAGTAAATGCCCTCACGCATTCATCTCAGTCAGCAGCTCAGAACATCCGAGGTTATTCCCATACCATCCCTGCTGCACAGAAGAGATTAGCATGCCAATCAGTCATAGAATTGCCAAATTAATTTTCAAATGCATTTGATTAATTATTAATCATCACAACGTGAAACTTAACCCCGAGCGGGATGAAAGGAGGTAATTAGCACGAGGCACAGCACTGAACAGGGAGAGTGGAGGCGTGGCTGGACTTCATTCTGCCCACTGCCAAGGAAACATCTGTGCACATCTGCTCTGTGGGGTGCCTGCCCTGAGAGCATCCAACCAGCCCAGCCGTGTGCTGCCACAGCACAGTGAAATGAATTAGCAAAGTTAAATTCCCCTGACTTGCAGCAGGTGCTGGCTGTTATTTTCCAAATGGCAGCAGCTTCCTGGATCCCTGTCAATTTGCTGCCCCTCATTTTGCAGCTAATCCATAGCCCCTTCCTCCAATAAAGAGAAATGTATTTGAGGCTCAAATTACTGCCTTGTAAATTAATTGGATGCATCTGCCTGTTCTGCTCTTATTATGTACATGATACACTTAAAATAATCACTCTAGTGTTTTACTGACGTCTGGAATGTATGTTTCACAATGTACCATCATTATGTGGTTTTTTTGCCATGAATTTTGAGCATTGTACGTGTCCATGAAATCAACTGTTGTTCAACATGAGTGAAATGTGCCTTTCAATAGTCCTGAAACCTTGATCTTCTTATAAACTTTTCTTCAGATTCTTTCTTGCTTGTTTTTTTTGTGTGTTACATGAATTGCTGATTGACTCAAGGGCTCCCTGCTGAATGTGCTCTCCCCCGCTTCAGCCACTGCTGAGCAGGGATTCCTGTGCACAAGGACTCCCCTGTGCATGCAGCCTGGCACAGTCACAGTGCCTCAGGGAGGGAGCACAGGCTGCTGATGAGCCTTTTGTGGTGTGAAATAGTTCTATGCTGTCACACACTTCCCCCAGGGGGACATTTCCACCACCTGAAAAACAGTGCCCATACTTCTTCAAAAATAATTTCTCCATAGGTCTATTTGTAGCAATTGGAGCCATTCATTTTCAGGCTTACTTTAGACTTGACATTAGAACTTCTGTGTGCACATGCAAAAGGGACCCCAAATCATCTGCAATACACCTGTGAGCCAACATTGTCCAGCTTCATTTTTCACCTTACCCATACACATTTCTATTGAAATTAGTTTAGGGTTTGAAATACCAGTGCAATTCAGCTGAACTCATCTCAGACTGTTAAACAGGGCCAGGTACAACGCTTCCCCCTTCCCAGGGAAAGGCACGTCTGACTGCTGTGGGACTGGCAGGCGGCAAGTGAAATGAGAGAGATTGATTAAAATTGGCATTTCTGAAACTCCTGCAGCTCCCAGGCACCAGGCTGCTGCAGAGAAAGGGCAGCGTTTGTCAGAGATTATAGACCAGTTCCCATCCTGCTTTAATGCCCTTTCTGACAATCAGACCAATTTCCCTGTCTAAACATTAAACATTTAGCTTAAATATTAAACAGCCAGGCATCTTTCTTAAACCAATTTTGAAACAGAATGGGACTGAGTTTATCACCACTGACAACTCCCCAAGCGAGCTGCTGCTGGAATTAAAGCCATGAGGATGAAGCACCAGGGAAACACCTCTTTCTTCTGGGGACCAAGCAGAGCCCTCACCCAGACTGGGGAGTGGGAAGGCCTTTGGACACCTTCCGTAATCAGGGGTGCTCAGTGCCCCAGTTTTTGGAGGATGAGCTTTGTACTCCCTTTGCAGAAGTGGGAAATGTTCTGTCCTCTTTAAGTACAGGGTGAGATGGGAGAGGCCGAGGTCCACACCAAGTCCTTCAGCACCAGTATGGGAACTAAACTGCATTGACACCCCTGGGAAATGGGAAAACCTTAGGTGAAAGGGCTGCTGGAAGGAAGGCAAAGACCAGAGAAAGCATTGTCAGAAGGAATAGCAGAGGGAATAAAAAAACCCCCTAATACTCCGTAGTAGCAGTGAAATAAGAAGCACCACCGAGCACATAGATCAGGTGGTCCAAAATAAGCAAGTGGGGATGATAGATTTGAGATGATCAGATTCTTTTTAATCAAGTTGCTGGGTTTGCTTAAAAATAAGATAACAGCTTTGCCCAAGCCCTGGGGATGGAAAAACACTCCTGTGAGGCTCTCCCTCCTCCTTTCTGGCCCGATCCCCTTGGCTGCAGCTCCTGCTTGTAAAGAGTGACATGGTTGCTCCTCCCTGGTTGCATCAACCAGCCCATGGGGACAGGGACCCTGAAACAGGGTGGGATGCTGGGTCAGCAGAAGCTGGATGGGCAGAAGGTGCAGGAGAAGAGCCTCTGGCTTGATTTTTAGCACCACCAGCCTAGCAAGGCTTTCCTTCCCTCATTACCTGCCCAGCCCACAACCTCCTGGCATGGGAACTGACAACCCAAACCCCTCTGGTTGGAAACCACTATGTGACAGGTCTGGGAAGGGGCCACCACCCCAAGGAAGCAGTGCCAGGTTGCAGGAGCCCCATGTTCTGGTGCAGTGAATGTGGATGTCCCCCAGGGCACACAGTGGCTCTCCAGTCATGCTCCTTTTGTGGGACAAGGAGGAAGCCTGACCAGACACACCCACGTTGTTAAAAAGGTACATCCAGCCTCAAAATGGTGAGGGATGGGGTGCCCAGCGAACTTGGGCATGCCCCATTCCTGCAAGTGTTCAAGGTTTCCATGGATGGAGCTCCAAGCTGTTCGTTTGTGTCTAAGGGGAATGGTAACAAGATGATCTTCCAACCCAAAGCATTCTATTACTATGTGAAAATCCATTCTGGGGAAGCAAGAGGTTGCTGCCTTCACTTGGTCTCTTTGCTAGTCCTTCACCAGCAGTACTTTTCAATTCACATTTGAGTAAGCCCCCAGGTTCATACTTGATCTCTTTTCCCAGGATCAAACATAGCCCCCAACTACTGGCAAAATTAGCATTATAAATTGGAACAAGAATACCACCCAGGGTGATGTGCCAGCACAGTCTGACACATCTCAACATCCAGGTTTCCCACCAGCTGGTTCCCATGTCCCACTGACCTGGTTCTGATGCCTGACAGCAAGTGCTTTCCTCAGCCAGAAACCATGCTGGAGTCAAGCTGGGGACTGGTTTTATGCTCTCTGCACAGAGCTCAGCTCCCAGCTCCAAACATAGAAAACTATGTTTGAGACACAGAGAGTCCTCTACTGTGGAAACTTGGCTAGAGTCAGTTCTCTTCCTTGTGGGCTGTTTCTCCCCTGCAACAGTTGCTTTTCACACAGAGAGAGAGGAAATTTCATCTTGGTGAAAATCCAGACAGAGAAATCAAATTTGCTCTTTGTGAGTGAACTGTAACTTTTCCTTTTCCCACTCAGCTCCTGCACTTGGCAATAAATGCTTCAGGTTCCAGTTGCAATTCCTATTCTGCTCTTTATTTGTAGTGCTTGGCTTTCCAGGTACTGGTCCCTGTTCCTTGCTCTCTTTGTTTTGGTTTTTTTGACTCATCTTACATAACAGAGACAGAATAACTCAGGACACACAGAAGGAGCAGGGAAGAAGTTTCCAAAGTGAGAGCCCACTACAGATGAGAGGAGAGGGAAGCTTTAGCACTGGTGCTGGCACCTTGATGGGTGCCAGAGTAGGTCAGCAGCACCTTCAAGCCACACATCTCTTCTTCCAGTCCCAGGGATGTGGTGTTCCCTGGTCTATAATGAACAGATTAGACAAGGGCATGATTTTCACTGCCTCTAACCTTACCAAACACAAGAAACTATAGAACAGATCCCTTTGCCATCTGTATCTTCCCACAATTCTTCTTTATGAAATACTCCTGCCACTCACAGTGCAAGAGGACAGCTGCCACTTCAGAAGGGGTTGAAAATGTAATTGAGGATGTAATTGTTGCTTGTGTTGGCATTTGGACTTCCATGACCAGACCACTCACTTGAAAACTCTTTGGATTATAGCCTGAGCCCTACCATTTTCATCAAAACCTTTGTTAGATCCAGGACACTTGGCTGAATTCCAAAAGGCAAAGGCTGGCTGGCATTTGAGGAGGACTTCTGTCAGCAGACACCAGCTGCAGACAGCTGAGCTGGAGCAAGGCCAGCTCAGCAGCCTGGCACAGCAGGGCTCAAGGCTGAAATAAGGGCTGTCATCTTCTGGGCTACCTCATAGCAGTATTTTATCACCTCAGAAAATAAAAAATGTGGCAGGAGCTTCACACTTTGGTTTGCAGAAAGGTCTCTGGGCATTTCTGCACTGGTGTTCACCCTTCCTGTGGAATTCTGGAAGAGAAGCATATTAAAGGGAAATGATGAAAGTCCCTAGCTTTAAGCATAAGTTCTCACCCATCTCCAGGCTCTGATGTGCCACACTGGAGGAAGCAGAGAAAGGGAGGCTCCATCCCTACAGCCTCTGCCTCCTGGCTCTGGCCAGGCCCTGGCAGAAATCAGGGCAGTGAAATGGCTGGGGCACCACTCCCCTGGCAGCACTGCAAAACTTCCTCCAAAGGGCAACTCGAGTCCTTTCTCCTGCTTGGAAGCAAACAACCTGGAAGTGTGAGCACAGATCCTAAATGCACCTGGACATTCCCCTTCTCAAAGAAGGGAGTTTCTGTGGGGGCAATTTGCTTTGCAGAGATGGATAGAGTTGCTGGCTCAAATATTCACACTTTGAAAAATTGCTCTGGCCAAACTCAATCTCATAAAGAATTATTGGGAAATAATATACTTTCTAATTTAGTTAAGTATTCTTGTTCCACTTTGACTGAATTGGCAAGTGGAGGCTGGAGTAATGTCTTCCCTTGATTTTGATTAAGTACAAGCATGCATTTCAATTGTTTAAGATAATGACTGCACAGTCCAATGGGACACCTCCCTAGAAGTTTCCACATCTGAAATTATAATGTAATTTCTGCTAAATGCAACACTGCTGTGCAAAGTGTTTTCTTACAGCCTAGAGCATATGCAAATTTGGTACAGCCTGAGGGCTGACAAGGATGCCTCAGTGCATTATTGATATGTTTCCTCTTCCCTGCTCCTTCCCAGCCAAGCACCGGGACATATTCAAGTGCAGTGTTAAATCCCAGTAGGAAGAGGGGCAAACAGAGCCACTTGACAAACCAAATCATCCAAAGGCTGGTGTTTCTGCTGGGTACCCCTTCCTCAAATGCTTCCTGGAGTCTCTGCTGCTGCAGGGAAATGGCACTCAGAGACACTCCCCCTCTCAAAGATACTGCTACAATTCAATGACGTTATGCCCTTGGGCAGATGAGGCTGGTCTGTGTTTGCTCAGCCCCTTTCTCCTCTAGGTCAGATGAATAGGTCACTTGGATTTGGATGAGGCTTTTTCTCCCCCACAAAGCTGGAGGGATGGTGGGAAGGAGTCTACAGAGCCTGTAGATGTCAGAGTAAATGGAGCTGGATGGATATGGATTATTTTGTTAGGGCCGTTCTGCTAAGAAAGGATTAGAAACATTGCTATCAGAAAATTCACTGTGCACACAGCAAAAACCTGCCCTGGAAGAAAGCTAATACCCTTTGCTTCTAAATTAGAAACAGTATCTCACCTTCTGTCCTAACACAGGGTGAGACCAGCTTGGACTCAAAATAAATTGGTTTGCCTTTTTCAGCAGTACCAGGAAGAATGGAAACCTGGGATGAGCCAGCATGGCACTGGGTACAATCCTAGTGGATGAGACAGTGTGGGTTTCACAGGTATTCTGACAACAGGAAAGACATGGACCTGCTGGAGTGGGTCCAGGGGAGGGTCCCTAAGCTGAGCACAGGGCTGGAGCACCTTCCCTACAAGAACAGGTTGAAAGAATTGAGGTTGTTCAGCCTGGGGAAGAGAAGGCTCTAGGGAGACATCACAGAACCTTCCAGTACCTAAAAGGTCTGGAAAGAGTTTTTTTAGCACTTTTTGTGATAGAACAAAAAGGTTAAAACTAAAAGAAGATAGATTTAGATTAGATATAAGGTGAAACAATGGAACTGGTTGCCCAGGGAATTTGTAGATGACCCATTCCTGGAAATGTTCAAGACCAGGCTGGATGGTGCTCTGAGCACCCTGGTCTAGCTAAAGATGTCCCTGCCCATGGCAGGGGGTTTGGACCAGATGATCTATAAAGATTCCCTTTCTACATCCCCTCCAACCCAAACTATTCTATGATTATTTCTAAAAGGTTTTTTTGAAAGTTTTCTAGCCTTGCTTCAGAATTTCTTATTGCTACTGACTGTACAAATCATGCACATTAAAATCAACTTACAAAGCCTCATACTCAGGTGTATTTTTTTACAGCTTATCTTGGCACTCAGCTGCTAACCAAAGGCTTTTCTAGCAAACTCTGCTAATATTATTACTAGAATATCATGCCTCTGATTTCAGTGACAAATTCATCTCTAGCCTGTCTGGGTAAAGGACAGCTGTGTATTGTATAACACATTATATGTGCATCTGCCTATTAACATGCAACACATTAACTGGCAATGAGTTAGATTCACAGAGCCCACATCATCCCTGGTGCATTTCTTCAAAGCTAAATGTCCCAAGAAGTACCTAATTGCCATCAACACTTGGTGGGAGGGAGAAGCTGCAAAGTTTGGTACCCAAAGATCATTTGTGCCACAGGGCAGGGCTGGTTTAGGACGTTTTCCTTGGGCCTCTGAAAGAGCTGCCTCTGTCTGGGGCAGCAGCTGGAGGCTGAACAAGGCGCCCTCGAATATCTGAGAGGCACAAGGCAACTGAGTTTTGGCTCATGGATTGTCCTCTAGGTGGGTAAATATGTGCTCCTTGCAGAAAAAGTGAGACACAAGTAAATTCCATCCAATAACTGAATTTAAGATCCCGTCCATCCCTCCTACATGGGCACAGAAAGAGAAGGACATGTCCCTAGGAGTCCTACAGTACCTGCATGGGTAGAAACACCAGATGAGGAGCCCTCTCTCACACCCACACCACAGAGCCTGACCAACCTGAGGGAAAAAAATGTGTCTTTTTTCCAGCAGATACCAAACTGTACTTTGTTCTACCATCTGAGGCCAGTTTGGCCTATCATTCTTGGATGCTTTTTTTTTTTTTTTTTTTTTTTTTTTTTTTTTTTTTACTGAGGCAATTATACAGGAGAATTTATCCTGTCTTGAGCCAGAAGGCAAAACTCATCAGTGCCTCCAACATTTTGGGATTTGCTCCAGATGAGCAATTGGTATAATTACACAAGAGAAGAAGAAAAAATTATCCTCAGCTCTTGTAATAGGACTGAGTTTTGCATGATTTAGCCAAATAATTTGTGCACACATCCTATCCTCTTCTAAACAATGAGTGGGATTTCTAATTGGTTTCTTGGGAAATCATATTTGTATCTTTTATAGATGTTAAACAAAATGGATTTCTTCTGTATTAATCTGTCCACATTAATTTTCTATATGCTGAACTGATGGAAATAATGAAGTACCCCTTGGCTGACACAGCCTCTTTGAAACACATACTGAAAGCTTTGCAAATAACTAAATTAATAATAATTCCACTTCAGTTATGTCCTCTGGGATGCTCCAGGATATGTCTGAACAAAGGGTTAAAGAGGTAGGTCAAATCTGTCTCCACTTTCCACTCCTCACCTTTGTGAATCACATTTTAACTATTTATGAATTATTAAAATCCACATCCATCACACAACCCGCACTCACATCAACAAAACCAACATAACAAAGCAAGACAAAAATTCCCCACACAAAAATCAAAATAACGTCATCACAACACAGAACAAAATGGGCAATTCACACAAAATCCACCCTTGTGCCTTCACCACAATTACGGCAAAAATTCACCATGAACATTCTGCTCTCTAACACTGTTCAGTCCATGTTTTGCCCGAACTTTCCCAATTGCCATCCTTATCTCAAAATCATCATGATCCCAGATTTCAGCACCAAAAGCACTGTGGTGGGTTGACTCTGGCTGGATGCCAGACACCCACCAAAGTCACTCTGTCACTCCCCTTCTCACCTGGACAGGGGAGAGAAAATATAACAAATGTTTCATGAGTCAAGATAAGGACTTAGGGAAAGATCAATCAAATACCATCATGGGCAAAACAGGCTGAACTTGGGGATATGAATTGAATTTTTTAGTAACAATAGAGCAGGATAATGAGAAGTTAAAATAAATTGTAAAAATAACTTCCTCCCACCCCTCCCTCCTTCCCAGCTCTCCCTCTTCCCCTCCAGTGGCTCAGGGAGGTGGGGTATGGTGGTTATGGCCAGTTCATCACACATTGTTCCTGCTCAGGGAGAGGAGTCCTTTCCCTGCTCCAATGTGGGATCCCTCCCACAGGAGAACATTCTCCATGACCTTCTGCAATGTGAGTCCATCCAACAGGCAACAGCTCCCCACAAATTGCTGCAATGTGGGTCACTCTTCGACAGGGTCAGCCCTTCAGGCACTGCCTGCTCCAGTGTGGGTCCCCACAGGGTCACAAGTCCTTCCAGGACCCTGCTCCAGGGTGGGCTCCTCTCCCCACGGGTCTGCAGGTCCTGCCAAGACCCTGCTCCAGGGTGGTCCTGCCAGGACCCTGCTCCAGCACAGGCCTCCCATGGGTTCACAGCCTCATCTCAGCATCCCCCTGCTCCATTGTGGGTCTCCTCCATGGTGGATCCCTGCATCCCTGTGCCCTCCAGGGGCTGCAGGGGCACAGCTGCCTCCCCACAGCCTCACCATGGGCTGCAGGGGAATCTCAGCTCCAGAGCCTGGAGCAGCTCCTGCCCCTCCCTCTGCACTGACCTTGGTGTCTGCAGGGCTGCTCCTCTCACACATTCTCACCCTGCTCTTCTCTGGCTGCAAACATCTGTGCAATAACTTCTTTCCCTTCTTGAATTTGTTATCCCAGAGGTGTTACCACCTTTTCTAACTGTCCCAGCCCTGGCCAGCAGCAGGTCCATCCTGGAGCCAGCAGGGATTGGCTCTGCCAAACATGGGGGAAGATTCCAGAAGCTTCTCACAGAAGCCACCCCTGTAGTCCCGTCCTCCCCTCTTCCAAATCCAGGCCACATAAACCCAATACAGCAGCAATGTTTTAGAGTCATAACCACTTGCTGGCTGCTTTGAGGGCTGTGAAATGTAAGTGCTGGCACAGGATTCATTGAGGGTGTTTGCTTTCATTGTGTTTGTGCTCCTTTTCAACTTGTAAAGCTGAAAGTTAAGCCTATAAGAGCACTGCACACTTTAGATGTTTATTACATGGATGGTTACACTTTCTCCAGTATTCATGGACAACAGTTTTGTGCAACACAGGTCCCTCCCCACTAGCAAATTTGTTCTTCAGTTCCATTATCTCTCTAGCACTGACACTGAGCTAGTGGGTGAAATGAAATGATTTTGGTCTCCCTTTTCTTCTAGGGTTTTTATGTTTACATCACACAGTATCTGGTAGAAGGTCTGTTTCTTCTTATGTTCAGTTTGAGCCACCTGCCCTATAATAGTAAAAACTAATTCTTAAGTGTAAGAGAGTTGGTCATCTATACTACTAAAAAATTTGGTTTGATTTTTTTTTTTTAAATTATTTATTTAAGGGGTTTAGTGTGATTTTTTGCACTGTTTTGGAGGGTTGCTTGGGTGGTTTTGTATTTTTTTCTTTTATACTCTCCTTTTCTTTACAGAGCTTTTTTTACTTAAGAAAAGTTGAAGTTACCTCACAGATTTCAGTACAAAATGCAAAATGTTGTGTCAGTAAGTAATATCACTACAACCAAATCAAAAGGGGCTTCCACAAAAGAAAAGTTTCAAACAACACATGTGACATGACAATATTTATTGATTCTAATCAAGGTTAAAAAAACTTCACAGCTGTCAGATAAAAATATCTGCGGAACCTATTGAAAAGGGAGCTGAAGGAGGAAACCAAGGGAGACAGTCACCACAGAGGCACTTTAGAAAATGCTACAGTTATAAAAGGCACAAATTCATCACACACACAGCATATATATTCCTGCAAAGTGAAGTCACTCATTTTTAGGTTTTTTTCAAAACACAGAGGCAGGCACCACTGAGCACTGACCTGGACATGACCACAGCAGACACGCTATAAGCGGCAGTCTATGACAACGCCTAAACAAATTCACTGGAGAGACACTTGGAAAGCCAGGCTGCTTTGGCCATCTCATTTTTACAATCTGTTCTTCAACAGAAGGAAGATCAAGGTGATCTTAAAGTGGTGGAGATGGGAGAGGGAATGTTAGTTCGTTTGAACACAGGTCATGTTTATGTGTGAACGTTTGTCACCTGTGGTTTGAGGGGGTTTGCTTCTTGCCCAAGAGCAATGGCAGGTTTGTTATTTAATTTTGCCTCCCTAGTACTTCTGGAGGTCATACAATTCCTTCTTCCTCAAAAATATTACTTTTTCATGTCACAAAAAAAGGGGAAAAAAATCTTTAAATTTCTGCACATCTGTAAAGCCTACTTCAGTGAAACAACAGCCCCACTGTGGACACAGAAAGATTTGTTAAGCCCCATAGTTTCTTGTCCAGGCCATGGGTTCCAGTGATGGACAATGCTCAGAGAGGTACTTAATTACTTGATTAATGTCTTCCTATTCAGAGCAGATGTGCTATTTGGAATCAAGATCTGCACCAGGGGAAAAATACACAAATTAAGGGGAAGACAAGGGGGCTGCCTCAGATTGCTCACATCCTTGTTATTGTTCAGTACTTTATACAATTTGATTTCAAGCACTTTGGTTAATGCAGATTTCTATGCCATGACCCGTCATTCCTTGCAATGTACAGTGGCTATCAGAACAGTGTACAAGAAAGTTTACAAATTTCTTTTCTTTTTTTTTTTTGTAAACTCTTAAGAGCATTACAAAATATGCATGGTAACACAGTTCAGTTCGTAAGAGACAAATACAATTATTTCCATGGTTGCTCCTATAGTACATTTTACAAAGCTGGTAAACTCTTGAAACTTTCATGATAGCAGTTGTCTCATCAAACGTGTTAGTAAATTAAGAATACAGCACGACTGGTCATCCCTTAAAACAGACTTCATTCCTCTCTTCAAAGGGTTGGCATGAATTTTAATTTCAAAAAGCCAGTGCTAACAGTTCCCTCTACCCATAGGGAAGCAGCTTGATTCTCTACCTCCATTTGTCAATTCCCTCATCATGCTGACATCCATGTACACAAGGTGCCACGTATTCCTTTTCTGTGGAAAATGTTGAGAAAACAGCGGCAAATCCATTTTTAGTCCCATAGTGGTAGTAAGGTCCACAGCACAATCATAGCAAGACACGGCTGTAAAGACAGAGAGAGCTTTCCTAAAGCTTTGGCAGTCTGCAAGGAAGAAGATGGAGACTTTAGAGGGTTAATACAGATGTCACGATTCAGATCTCCCAGCTCCAAACACATTTAATTAGAAATCTCAGGGAATCCAAATTTATTTTGAGATTCCTGTCTCACCTACTTGAGTTGTGGCAGAATAAGATGAGAAATGCTTTGTGGAATTGCTTGATTATTTTCCCCCCATTTTTCTTTTGCTTTTAAACTAAGAATAAGAAAGGTTTAAAAGTATAGAAACTTTACAATTATTTTTTTTTTAATGGTCAATCTCATGAAAAGCTTAGGTTATGATTCAGTTCAGTTCTAACTACCTAATTTCTGGTTTTGATTGGAATTTCTCCCCCTGTTGCACACATGATCTTGTTAAACTAGGAAAATCTTCTGCCAGATTCAGGAGCAAAGAAGAGAGAAATACATTTTGGATGTGAATAAAACCAATTTATCCTCATTAGTTTCATGAATTCACTCCCCTTTAGAGAATGTGGAATATTTCTAGGGCAGATGCGGGACCTGAATTCCAAACAGTTTTGGCAGAAAATCATCTGCAAATGCAGCAGCTCTTTATATGTAATATATGTATTCACTGTCTAGCGCTTATAAATATTGGGGCCAAGGCTTTAAAAATGTCTTCCCAAATTTAGGTTCCTGTGTTTATTTCTGGCCTGAGAATTGTGTGAGTTGCAAAAGCTCTGAACTTCCCATTCAGCTTTCAGTTCCTAATTCATGTAGTAAATAAATCACAGGGAGACAAAGCCATGTAGAAGCTCTCTGCAGTAGGCAAATGCCCCAGCAAATTAGAGCTCGATGTGATACAATGAGAGAGGCCATATGTACACTGCTGCACTCTTCTTCTGCCTTAAAGATCTTTATGCCTAAAAAGTTCCCCCATGCATTTTAAAAGGCTGTTATGAGGCTATTCATTTGTGATAAAATTCAAGCTGCTGCTACAAGATGATGTTTAACTGGCATATCAAGTTAAAAAGAACAAGACCTAAGGGCCAGAAAGCGAGGTGCTGCTCACAAATATTACAGCTTTCCAAGCAGTTCAGTAAATTTCCATGGGACTATTTGGAGAACCAAGTACTGCTCTACACAAGCAAGATCAGATGGTAGCCCAAAAAGTCTGCCTGAGACTGGTGATGCAGCTCCTCCACCGTCTGCTCACACCAGTTGCTGAATTTATTATTATACTTCCCTCCATGGCTCTTTACTGCAATTCAATATTTTTTACATATAAATTGCTACTCGTTGAAAGGAGAAATGCAGCAAACAGGCTCTGAAAAATTCCAGACATTTCCAACTTCATGTGCACCAGATCTTGTTCTCAGCCATACCTGTGTCTTCCTGTTTTGTCTTGTGCACACGTGAACACAGAAGAAAGATCTAGAACAAGGTACCAACACACTGACAAGAAGGCACTGAGGTTTTGGTGGGTGGACTTCTTTTACTTCTCTCCGCACCCCTGCATACTGCCTTCTTTATATATTCTTTTGGGGTTTTGGTTTTTTTTTTCCCTGTTGTTTTAACGGTACCAGGCTATGGAAAGCAGAAACACTTGCATGTGACTCTCGAATCCACAGTTCTCTTTGATCTCATTATCATTTAGATCCCTGATTAGTTATCAAAAGTGCACAGTCAGTGAAACACAGAACAGCGGGAAGAAGTGGAATTTCCTAGCAATCAATATGGTTGCTAGGAAAGACCAAAACTCTGAATCAGCAAATCTGTGTTCAGCATGAATCAAGAGTTTAGGGGCAGATAAGTTAGAGGGTTTCTTGTTTTCTTTTCTTTGGTTTTGTTTTATTTTTTTTTTGCTTAATGCTAACACTACATTTTCAAGCCCACTGTGCCCTAGCAGACAAGAGACAGCCTCAAGGTGCTCACAGGGACAGACTCCACTGGACAGGAGCTCTGCTGTGCCAGGCAGTTGTGAAAACATCTGGGGAGCCTGAAATTCAACCACATGGCCAGACACAGCAGAATTATTGTCCTTTAGCTCACTGTAGGACATATATGCCACTGGAAATGCCAGCATCCCATGGTTGCACTGGCATAGTTCAGATGGATAAATTTAGCCTGGCTTGTCCCTTAGGCTCTGGACATCTGGATAAGAAATAAAAACACTAACAGTTTCTTACCAGTAATTTGCATGAACTATCTGATTATTCTGTAGGCTGTGGATTTCTTTTCTCAGTCTACCACACGGGAAGGCAGAAATCCTTTCTTTACAACTAGAGATTTTGTTGTACAGTACAGTACAAATAGGGC
>CM031857.1:110286044-110326643 GCA_018697195.1 Certhia americana
TTCTTTACAACTAGAGATTTTGTTGTACAGTACAGTACAAATAGGGCCTGTGGAGACTTGGAGGTCAGGGATGGTTCTGAAGTAAGAGTAAAACCAAACAGAAATCTCATCAGAATAGGCTTTAGAGAGGTATTTTGTCACTTCTGAGATCTGGATCAAAACCTCAAGGTGACAACACTTTGTACCCCAGATATTCAACAACCAAAAAGTTACTGCTAAAAGTAGGCCTGGACTCTAGGGATTATTTTTCAATATGGATCTCTTTACTACATCCCTTCCCTCCAGCCTATTTTCTTTACTGTTTTCATCTCTTCCTCATATTTTGGAGACAGAAAAATACATAACAAAATAAAAACCCTGAAAAAAAAAAAAAGAAAATCCCTCAGTTGTGTGGCTTTGAGTTGGCACCTTTTTTCAGTTTCGAACCAGAAGTCCCTTTTTGTAGACAAATAACCCAGCTGCAGCCACAGAGGTGAAGAAAGTGGAAAATCCAATCAGCTTTAGCAGTCCTGGCACAGATGGCAAGTTCCTCTCCCAGAAGGTTGTAGTGATGGGCAAAGCTGGCACATCCTGTGGGGAGAGCATCCATTATCCACATAACATCTCCACTGTGAGAGGAGGGATATAAATCAAGAGATTCTCACAGCAGGAACAGAACTGGGTTGAAGCAGTTTTATCTTATCAAGAAGCAGTATATCCAGATTTGCTGCTCAGTTAAAGGGAAGAACACACACATGGAAAGGATTCACAGCCCAATTAAGTAGTGCAGCTCTTTCCAATCCTGCCTTACAGACTTGTCACAAGGGTTTCTATCCTCTTCCTTTTTTAGGGAAGGACAATATTGGTGAATAAGGGAAAGTTTATTGTGCCTTTGATTTAGTGAACTTATATAAAGAGAGACAACAAAATTTTATCTCATCAGCAAAACAGCAGAAAAAAAACCCAATCCAGTTTTATCTCCATAAATACTTACAACTGATTCAGGTTCTGGCTTCCAAATTTCACTGTCTGGGATTTTCCTCATAGCAAACAGTATCTGAAAATAAATAACATTCTCAATAAGTACCATTGATTCTTCAAGACAGGAAAAAAAAAAAAAAAAGCTGGCTTTAGTTGCTGTTACAAAATGGCATGATGACTGAGCACACAAATCACAGTGTATTCAAATTTTAGAAGAAAACTAAATGTTTTACAACTTATTTCTGGGGAGGGCTGATATTTAATAAGATACTCCTCCTAGTGGAACATAGAAACAGAAAAATCTCTTTATGCTTAGTTAGTTCATGCAAGATAGTGGAATTTGGCCAGTCCCAGGGGAACAGGATAATGTGATTATGACTAAGAGCTAAGCAGACACTCATGGCAAAGTGAGGCATGAAGACACCAGGAACAAGGAACTGCTTGTTTTGCAAATTTTATCATGATGTAGGAAGAGGAACAGCATCCTGTGAGTAGTGACAGACCACTGCTTTCAGCCAGAGAAAAGCCAAAACTAAAACAAAAACTTTCACAATGGGAAAGTCACCATTCAAAGATAGCAGAGATCAGTATTTGAAATTCTATTCAGGGAAAACAGCAAGACTAGCTTCATCTACAGTGAAATAAAATGGAGATGGTGATAACAGTGTTTTCTCTATTCCAGACACTTGTAGATTTAAGATTTAACATCTTTTATGAGGGGCTTTTAGTGTAGACAAGATTCATGGACCCTGTCAATTCTTCAATGCAGGAGACTGAGCAGCACTGAATTTTCAACATGTTTTCCTTTCATAAGTAAATGAGGAAAGGAAAACATCAAAATTTTTACCAGTCAAATGCACTTATCTATTCCTCTGCTGAGGCCTATGGAGGCTCTGCAGTAATGTCCTTACATTAGAGAGATCACGAGGCCTCTGGAGCTTTTCAGGAGCACCTTAGGTATAACTCTTGCTATTAAATGGGGTAATTTATAAAACAATTGATCTCTGTCTCTTGGGGCAGGGGTATGGGCTAGATGAAATTTCCACATTCCTTCCTGGACAGTTTGTGTTCCTTGACTAGTTTTTAGCCACAAAGCTCCCTTCACCTCATAAAACAAAGATTAAATTTCCTTTGCTGCTCTATAAACTGTAATGTTCCTGAAAATACTCAGGGAATTGGCATTTTCTCAGAAGGAAAATATCTAAGACCTTGTTTAGTGACTCTGTGTTAAGGCTGTCTCAGTGGGACATCACTGTGTTGGGATCACTGAGGAAGGGCCTGGCTTGGTTTGCAGAGCTGCAGAACTGAGCTGATCCCATGCTCTGACAGGCAGGATCTCTCAGTATGATGATTAACAGCTTTGGGAGAAAAATGACTGAGGGAGAATTTGGGACTTCTGTGAAAGAAGAAAGAATTTAATCCTAGAAACAAGAGGAGAGTTTGACAAAATAGCCAGAGCCCTTCCTAACATTCCAAATCTAAGTGCAAAGCTTTCACACTTTTTGAAGTCAATCCCCTTTGCAGGGGTTTGCATCAAGATTCAGAACACCTGAAGCTGTCAACACAAGATCTTTCATTTTCCACAGGACATTTTACAGCATCCCCTGAGTATCTGTACCTCTCTGGCTGCTCTTTCTCCAGCCTGGACAGCCCCCTCCATGTATCCACTCCACTCAGTGGCTGTCTCTGTGCCAGCAAAATAGATCCTGCCAACGGGCTGTCGAATGATCCTGCAGGGGCACAAGCAAAAAGTCACATCAGCTGTATCAGGAAAGAACTGAAATAGCTGGGTTAATCTTGGAATAAAAGTGTTTTAAATGACAGCAAGCACTTGAAGATAATAGCATTGGGTAAGTGGAGCTGGAGGAGGAGCCTGGGTTGCATTGAATTTCTTACAGTGAACAGAGCAGTGTTCACATTTTTTAAATGTTTACACTGTTCACAGGTGAAAAAGACAACTATTTTGAAATGACACTTACACTATCTCACAGTTCCAGCCTGTGCCATAAGTACCATTGCCAGGCACTACTGGCACAGTGCAGCATTCTGAAATATATCCCCACGATATTTGAAGCAATAAGTAAATAAACAAAAAGCATTGTTTAAACTCTATTTTTGCCAGAATTTGCAATAATTATAATTTTAATTACTTCAAACACTAAGGCCTCCCTAAGCTCTTTGTTACAACTGCTTTATTGCTCTAAGTTACTTTTAAGTTTTAAGAACTTAAAACTCAAAAGTACGGCTCTTCTACCACATTAAAACCTGTGTTTTGGGTATCTAAACTCAATCACCAGTCTGAAGTCATTTTCTTCTTGGTAAATCTAATTTTCATGCAAAAACTTAAGTGGGAGAGGATTGTATACAACGGCACACTTATCACTATATTAAGCTTTCACTGCTGAAAAGAAAGGAATGGTCCAGAGAAATCACTCATTGCCATCAATGTCAGCAAGAACTAACTCTCTGTCAGGATTTTTAAATCATCAGCTAAAGGCGTGCTTGAGATGGTTACACTGATCTCAAATACCCAAAGCCATTTTTGTAAGCAGACTCTGGAAGGTTCCCAACTCCCTTCCCAGCACTTCCTCAGCTGAGCTCACCAAATAACAGGAGTGGATAAAGGCCCTTAATGATACTGAACTCATCCATCATGAAGCCCAACAGAGACAAGTGGAAGGTTATCCCATCTGTTTAAAACATCCCCCAGAGATCTTAAAGGTATAAAGCGAACAGTGACAGAGGATTTATGACCCTTTCTGAGGATATTTATTAACTTGGTCTTATCTTAGCACTCCAAAGCCCACTATAAATAGACACTGTACCTTCCATACTGAGTCATTATGCCTGGTGGGAAGTAGGCTGTGTAGCAGCCCCCAGAATACTGCTCTTCACACCAGTTCTTCTCTTCATAATGCACGGGCTGTAAAACAGAGATTAATTCACTCAGGGAAAGGACAAAGTCTCGAGGAAGTTAATAACAGAACTGAGGAGAGAGCAGAGAAGAACAGCTTATCATTTGTTGCATGTCAGTGTCTGACAAGAGGAGCACATTTAACAAGTCTCTTAATGCAGCATGAACGCAACACAATAAGCCCTAATTTTTTTTTAAAATAGGAATACACTGTCCAAAAAACTAGTTAATCTGGCCATTGTAGAGCATAATCCTCTTAATCTGTCAATGTTAATTTATTCTTTGTGCACAAATTTATGCTTTGAGCCATGAAAAGCAAAATTAACCTCCAGTGTGTACAGTTGTAATACTTGTAATGTGTACATTGGGTACAAGTATACACTGTTAAAAATGCAAAGCATGGCATTTGCATGATTCGGTGTACAATATTGTTCTGTTGAAAATCATGTGCTCTCCAGATTTGTGCCCATAATTTTTAACCCTGTAAAATTTTCCTTAAAAGCATAAGTGTCATGAATTCCATAATTTAAGTGTGAGATCACACAAATCTTAAAAGTCATTTAGCTTTACAGGGAAGAGAAGGAAAGGGAAAGGCAAAAGAAAAACAACCCAACACATGCAGCAGTGAATCTTAACACCTAGTAAGAGAGAAGACACAACATGGACAGAGAGGGAGAGCAAGCCTATCATGTGTGACAGCAGCTGGTGCTTATGGTGGCAAGCACTGAGAATCCCACCCATGGGACAAGAATATATCAATAAAAACATCTTTTAATGTCTCATTCATGTTCATAAAGCTCATTCTTATCCTCACTGTTGAACCCAACCCAAGGCTTGCCATACCCTTCTCTCCACTCCTCTGGTGAGGGCAGCAGGTACCTTTTCCAAAGGTACCTTTCCCAGAGATGTTGTGCTTACGTGTAAAGCTTCCTCTGATCCCAGAATCTTTGCATAGAGCTCACACAGCTTCATCTTCCTGAGAGAGAAAAGCAACAGAAGGTTTCAGAGGAAAGAGAAAACAAATCACTTCTAATAAACCCTATTTCTAAGAGGACAAGTACTGAATCTGCTTAAATTTGAGGTTCCAGCTTTTTAGGATCTATCCCAATTCATCAGCCTCTGGATCACCAGAAATAACCCAAGCTTCTGTTCTGGGTTTCCATTAGTTTTGCAAGCTGTTGTCTTAAGATAACTCCAGCAGCCCAAACCCAGAGTTTGTGTTATCCAAATGGTCTCCAGGCTGTCAAGAAAAAAAGTAGTAAGGCATTGCACCTTTTTGTCTTGGCACATAGTCTAACTTACAGTTTGTTCTTACAAAGATGCACATCTGAATATACTGCACCTCTCAGGGAATCAGTACTTAATTTCGGTTTATATAAAATTTCCTCCTGTTTTAAGTTTATGAGCCTATAAATCATTGAATATACTTCATTCTGTAGCAAACCCCAAGTTTGCAATAAAGTTTGTTCCTACAAGCCCTTGGGTCTTGGCCACACTGCACCAATTCCAAAAAGCAAGAAGATCAGGATGAAATAATTATGGAAAACAAACACAGCTCTGGGAAGACATTTACTTCTGGAAGAAAATCCGGTGCTCCACAAAAAGCCATGCTGGGAACAGAAATACAGGAGTCCCAGCTCTGTAACTGTGAGGGCTACCTTTTCAGCTATAAAAGCATGTGAGGAAACCATAAATAATTGCTGCAAGAAGCAACCTGGCTCTACAGGAGCCCAGAGCAGCTGAATTCAAAGAAGTCTATGGAAAAAGGATGAAGAGAAACAGGATGACTTGAAGGGCCTTGAAGGTGTCCTCACATGCAGGTTGGAGCTTGAGCAAGAAAGTGAGGGTTGCTCCAGTTCAGGAAGAGCCATGGCCCTGGGGTGGTTTTGCTGCTGCAGGTGTCAAGGCCAGCAGCAGGGGAAGGAAACAGCTCCTTCCTTTTGCCCTGGGGCAGAGGACAAGGGTCAGCCTGCTCCAGAAGCGGCAATGGGCCAGGACAGCACAGAGAGCTCCAGGATCTGAATAGGAACCTTCCTCTGCAGTCAGGGGTGACACAAATCCAGCAACAGCCAGAAGGAAAAGGGTGATTTCCCAATTTCTCCATAAGTGAAGTGAGCACTGTGCCCTGCAGACACAGAGTGCCCAGCACCTCCCCAGTGTCTGAGCAGAAGAAAGCCATTTTAACAGCAGGATCCAGGCAAGCCTCTGCTGAGGTTTGCCCACCACCTTTCACAAATGCCATCAATTCCTCCTTTCAGGGCGGGTCAGAAACACCACAGGGCTCCACAGGAAAGTGAGTTATCACCTTGGGGCCCATCTGTTTCTGCTCCTCTCAGCACCATGGCAGGGATGAGAAAGACCCCTCTAGACCTGCCTGCACCCTGTCCTTTTTCCACAATGACCTGCAGACCCTCCAGGGAGCCTGGAAAGGGCACAGCAGTGACTGGTAGGGATTGTCACTTGTGGCCAACTGCAGGGCTCCATGAAGGTGGAAGTTCACAGCTGTGTGCTGAGTACATTGCAAATACAGATTAGTTAGTTTAAGATAGCTGTGCAAAGGAAAATATTAAGCTTCAGGTCAAGGGCATCTTCAGACTCTTAAGAAGTGTAGACATTGGAAGAAATTATTCATCAGTAACAGGGTATTATTTGACAAGAAAAAAAAAAAAACAAAAACAAATGAGAAAACAAACCAAAACCCAAAGCATCAGTTTCTAAAGGATTGAATTGTATCAACATAAATCAATCACTGAGGACATTACTCCTAAGAAGAGCAATCTTTGCATCTTGGTGGTCTCTCTGCAAGGTCTGCACTTTTTGTCCTAGAGAAGTTTAAAGAAATTTAATTATTAATGAAACTATAGTTAATTCTAGCATGGAACATAATAGCACTACATGGAACATGCAGTGAGTAAAATCCTCATTTCTTGGCTTTGGGCCCAGCTGTGAAATTTCTATAAGCACCACATAAGAGGAATGTTATGCCTGGAGCTACCAAGGTAGGGTAGAGTCGCACTGTGCCCAGTGTGGAAGAAATGCACATGCAGACACTCAGCTCTTTTCCTGGTCACCTGCAGTGTGTGATGCCATTGCACAGCTCTGAAAGGCAGGGCACAATCACACCACTGGCACCTGGCCTGGGAAGAGCAGCTGGGAAGCAGCAGTGAAATTTACTCCCTTCAGTCTGGCTTAGCTGTAAAAAGATTTCCATTTCTCCCACAAATTCCAAGTCATGACTTAGCATAGCTGCCACAGACTCTACATCCTACTTTTCATAGCCAGGGATTACCAAAACCCTCACTCTGCCCTCAGCATGGCGAAGGGAGAGTCCAGGTTGTGTTGTTAGGTGGGCACAGCATCTCAGCAAGGTACACCCTCTGCAGGGTGTCACAAGAAGCCTGTGCTCAGAAGAGATCCCTCCCTGCAACACCACAGCCCCCATCTAAATTATACAAACTGGTTGTACCCTGAGTGTACACTGGGAGAAGGTCTGGCAGAATGCTCTGCCTTCTCCTGGACCCCAAATGGAAGGAGAGCTGTGCTCTTGGAGAGGACAGGAGCTGCAGTGCAGCCTAGCAGGTATTGGAGATACAGACAAGACAAGAGCCAACTGATGTGACGATTAAAGGATGATTTATTGTAAAATCCATCTTATGGGAGGGTGAGACCTTTAGGTTGGTACATTCAGGGCCATCACACCAGAAAACTGTCTTAATTCTAGTTAAAATGTCTTTTATAAATTTCTTATCCAAACAACCACTTCCACAAAACTCTCCAGCATCTTCATAATCATTGATTGCTACATTTGCTGTTTCTACCAGAATGTGTCTCTTTATCCAATCAAAAACTTATTGCTGCACCTTCTACTTTTAACAACTCTATAACAAGTTCAATCACCAAACTTTAATATTTTCTACTATCTTGCTTAACATATTTACTTGCTTATATAAGGCGTATTTTACTTGCTTAAAACATATTTCTATTAATACTACAAATGCCAGTTTTACTGTTCCAAACTTCCAAGCCTCCTCCAAGGCCTTAGGTCAAATGTTGTATCCATCTCTATCTCTGAGCCTGTATGCTTGAGGCCTTGGGGGCTCTCTGGGCACACATTTCCCACAAGCAGGTTCCTGCCTTTTCTGGCTGTGGCCAAGACTACTGGAGCCAGAGGCACCCCTGCACCAGGGCACAGCCAGCATATTTCATAACCATTCTTCACCAAAGTCCCTCCTGGCCTAAAGTCTATTCTGCAAAAGACCAGAGTTCAAAACTCAGGTATAAAACTTGGCTGTTGGCAGCAGCAGAGTCAGATAATTGTACCAGTGCTTTTAATGCCCAGGGAAAAGGATGGTGCCTGGCAAACAGCCAGGATAGACCCTAATTTCAGAGACTAAAGCTGTTCCCAAAGACTGCGAATGCTCAGTCTATTGAGGGTACTGACACCATTTGGTGTAAGACACCATTTGGTGTTTAGGATGGCTCAAAATGCTGGGCACACTGGGTTTCAGAATACCTACATGACTTTTATTATCTGGCACCTGCTGGGCCTCTATCTGAAAGCCTCAGTGCTTGTCCATTCCTGCCAAAATTAAAAGGGCTCTGTGGTAGCAGGCTGTCATTTGAAAAGACTGGGACATAAACAGCTCCATTTAGACCCATTACCCACAGACTGCCAGACTATCTGAAACAACTGCATCTTCTCTAGTTAGACCAGCTATTACTGTAAAAATGTTTACTTGGGCACAGTGCTCCTTTATCATACTTTAAAATCAAATGTATTTTCTCCCTGTCAAACCAAGGCTCCCCTCATAATCCAAGTTTCTACTTGCAGCTTTGATTTGATCAGATACAGTGAATCAGTGAGATGGAAAATAAAATATCATTACTTTATAAATTCTATTTTAGTAATATACCAAAGAGCACTACTCTATGCAGAGATTTGTTTCAAGAAGACAGTAAAATGACCTTCATCTGTGCCTGAAGGGCATTTTTTTCCCCACACTGAGGGTGCAGAGGTTGAGGCAGCTTTCTGATCCCTTCGTGATGCTGAAGTTTGCTTGTGGTAGATTCAGGTTGCACTAAGTTACAGACACTGCAAGGACCCTCCAGGGTGAACAGAAAATAAAGATCAAATCAAACACAGAGGCCAAACCTTTCACTTCTGACAAGCTTTCCAAGAGCTCGGGGCACCTGCAGGAAGCCAGGGAGGCAGCAGTGGAGGGAGGAGGCTGGTCCTGGACACTTTCCAGCAGAATATCTACACTACTTTTATACTCAGGACCTTGGAGCTGTTCCTTAGCAAGAGTCACATAAACAGAGAAGCCTTGTGGGAAAATAAGAGCCAGGACCAGAGAGTTTCCAAAGGACAAGAGCTATGTGGAAATTCCATGGGTCCTTCATCCAAAACCAAACAAGACATCTTCTTCCTTGATGTCTGCCTACTGGCACAAGGTTACAGACAACTTCCTTCAAATCAGGCCATTTTTCTCCTGCTCTGGTTATTTATAACAAAATTTTGACTAGAATTCCACATAGATAATCCAGAGTTTGTACTTACCTTTCTTCTTTTGTGAGTCCTGTCAGTCTTCTGCACTTCCGAGCAAGAATGAAGCTGTAAGACCACAAACAATTTACTCCCATTATGCTGCTACATCTCCTGCGTTATTTAAAATGCCACTAAATTATGATGAGATGCTGTGATTCATAGTAATAGCTTTAGGGTCTCTAATAAAAACATCCATTTCACCTCTCTGCAAAATGCTCTACCTGCTGCTTGCAGGACTCATTTAAGAAGGAACCACTCTGAAATTCATGTTAGGATATTTGCATGAGCTGTTTCCCAATTACTTTAATTTTATACAGCCTTGGGTGCAGGCACATAGCAATGATACAAAACCTAGGATTGAGCTGGAAATTACTTTTTAATAAAACTTTTTAAGACTGATCATATTCTCTGGTTGATAAAATAACCAGAACAAAAAAAATTATAGAAAACAAACTTTCGTTTAAAGAACTGAAGTACTTGGAGAAAACTTTAAATATTTGCAATCATCCTCTTTTCTCTTCTCTCTCCTTTCCTCTTCTCCAAGTTTGTACTTTGCAACACACAGAGGCAAAAGGTAACAGTTATAAAAAGTAGAAAGAGAGAATTTAATTTTTTTAATTAGAAATGAAATCATAGAGGAAAATTTTGAAGTAAAACATTCATAAAACATCACCATCCACTGATAAATTCAACTTTTAATTATTTTAAAAATATTTTCTTTCAAAAGTATCAGGTTTTCCACTTCAATTATTGCCTCTAAGACAAAATAAAAAGCATTAATTAGACAAGATGCTTTCTTTGTCCCTTACCCTATTATGGCAGGAAAACTGCCATCAGGCTTAGTGTCATCAAGTGTTAGACCAATTGCAGCATCTTCATCTTCAATGATCATGGTACCACAATACCCTGGTAAGAACAAGTTGGAAAAGCAGTCATGAGCCATGGAGCTTCCAAGAAGTTGTAAAATACTCAATCACCTCCTGCTGATCCATCCCAAGACTAATAGCCAGAACAGGACAGGATCCAGAACCCTCAAGTTCATTTACAAAGATGGGGGGTGGATGATATTTGCAGGCAAACAGATGTGGGCTCATTATAGCAAATAATGAGAAGTGGGTGTTACTGCATTGCAGTTTGCCTTGGACTCAGTGAATTCCAGAAGAGGAGTCATGATGGAAGCATTCAGCATGTAAGAGGAGCCCAGGATGACTAGCCCAGATGGGGATGTCTGTGTGAAGACACCTTCAATTAATGCTGACAGTCCATCCAGAAGGCAGAATTTTTGCAGGCCCTTCCATTCCCCCATCACTTGTACCTTTACATCCCTGTACAAATGAGAGAGGCTCATCTCCTACCCAGGTGTTGCTCAAGGAGAGGACCACAGAACAACCAAGGCAACAAAGAACAGGCATGAATCCTCCCTTCATGACTGCCTCCTTTTTTTATTCCCTCATCCTCCCAACCGATCTCTGAAGTTTCTCTCACAGGGAAAGGCAAAAATGGCATAGAAGAATACGAAGTCTCCTTCTAAGGTTTAGCATGCTCTGAACAAAGAGTCTGTTCTGCTGCCAGGTACTCTCTTCCTTCTCTCTGTCACTACTATTCCTTTCAATTAAAATGCAATACCTTTCTTCCTCCAGAAAGTTTCCTTGTAGTACACGATGCACTTGATGACTGAGCCCATGGGGATTCTGTTGATGAGCTGGTTCCTCATTGGGGGCAAAGGTGGGTTGAAATGAATCTTCAAACAAAGAGCTGGGGGAATGGCACTGATCACATATTTGCCCTGGAAAAGAAATTATCCATAAGCCAAATACATTCTCCTCTACTTCAGCCCAAGTACACTGCTCTAATGGTCTTGGCAGACATCTGGGGAGGCCGCAGGGTGTATCTTGTGAAGCAATTTTGGCACTTAGCATAAGAACTGCAAAACTAAACCCTCACAAAATCCTGCTCATTAAATAACAAACAAGCATTACATAAACAGCCATCTGTTCAAATGATGGGCAGCTGTCCTTCCCCTGGTGTTTAAAAGAAAGCACAGTGCTCAAAGAGTCCACTGGTCTTCCTTCCATCTGGACTCCTCTGTTACAACTTGGAAGGAAAGCTCGCAGTGTTTTTCACCTCAAAGTTAGTTGCTGGATTACATTTTACACCTTACAATTACCCTCTAATTCAGAAGGTAATCAAACACAAAGAAATGATGCCAGGAAAGGAAAGGTTTGAATCCACACTTTGCTTTTAGGCTTCACTTTAAAGCTCCTACACTGCTGTTACTTCAGGACAACGAGAATGTGTGACTTTCTGTCACAGCCACTTTAACCTCTGCTGCCTTTTTGAAGAGGAAAAAGGAAAAGCTGAAAGTTTTGTAGCCACCCATCCCACCAGTAATGATTTCTTCCTGGACATGCCATCACCTCATACAACTCATGGTCCAGGGTTTCCACGATGACGCTGTCCCCCGACTGGTCAATGCGCACCACCGGCTTCCGCAGCCTCACCCGCCCCCCCAGGCGCTCCATGATCTTCTCACTGATCTGCCCAGAGCCCCCAACAAACTTCCTCTCCTGAAACATAAAAAACAACAGCTCAGCAGAGCAGTGCTTGTGGAGTGTGTATCGTGACCAGCATTTCTCTTGGCGTTCAAAACAAACCCCCTTCTTCCTTTCTTATCGAAACGTTTTTGGGAACTTTTGCACCCATTTTACTTTCTCTTTCCGTCAGCTTCTCAAATTCTTCCCATATTTGACCACCATCTGAACTGTAGTCAAAACTAAAATTAATAGTCACCTTGTAAGAAAATCCCTACTCCAAATGTGGTCTCCAAAAAGATTCTACAGGCCTGTGTGAATCAGCAGAACTTCTGAAAAGCACTTAAACCTTCAAACCTATCTCTGAGTTCACTCATCCCTGCAGAGATCTGTGTATCAGAAGCAGGAAACCTGATCTTCATAATAAATAACAAGGTGTAAGAAGTACCATAGCTCACATCAAAAGTGTCTGCTGCAGTATGTAATTCAAACCAACTTAAATCATCTCTAACATAGTACAGAATTCAAATAATATTTAATTAAACATATTTAACTAAAATTATCTACAGTAATTGCTTATCTATGCATATTTATGCATTTTAATATGGTTAATGTATTTGCATTTTTATTTATGATTAAATAATTAGCATTTCCAAAAATATATCCATTTCTAATACGATTAGTGAAATTTGCACTTCTCAAGTAGAAGACCATTAACAGAGACTTCACTTTCTCTAAATGCAGAAGCAGTTCTAATGTACCAGATTGCAAACATTTCAGAGCAGTACCATATTTAAGCAGGGGTGTTCATTTTCTTTAGACTGATTTTAAAATCTTAACGGTGTTAATGCTTGGAAATTTGCATCTTAGGAACCCAGCTCTAGGCTATGTTTTCAGTATTAACTTGCAGCTGACATTGCCATCTCCATTAAGTGCTTCTACAGTGCTAAGGAAGGCTCCAGACTCATGACAGAAATAAGCAGAAGTAAAATTTTCTCTTTTCAATGTGGATAAGCAAAGCACATGTTTTAATCTGTATCCCAAAAAAAGACAGATATAAATCTTATGATCCCTGGGGGCAATGCCTTCATGTTCAACACTAGTTTTGCAAGATCCAGATTAAAGAATAAAACTAGTTATCAGTGTGCTACTGGCTCAAAAGTCATAGACTAAAATAAACCAACAAAAGAATGAAGTTAAAGCAGGGCCTGCCAAGAGCTGCAGAAGGTGATGGCTGACAGTACCTGTCCCCCGTTGGTTGTTGAGAATATTCTTGCTGTGCCCCCACACTGCTTCACATACCACAAAAACCAAAGGGCAGAGACCTCGTGGGGTTCAGAAGTGACATCCACATTCACAAACAGAGTTGCAAAACTCTTGGCAGCTCTGCAACAAATAGAGTTAGTTAATTTAAAAACAGAATAATGCTGACAAGATTGTTCTTGAGTAGGCTGGAGCCTCTCTTTGGCAACCTTTTGTTTCATTGTGGGGGCAAAGGATTCCTTAATTTCAGCTTAAGTAAGGAATTATCAGTTCTTTTTATGCAACATTTTTTCAAGTAATCCTGCAAAAAAATATTAATGAAACACTCCTGTGTTCCAGACAAAGGGCATTGAGAGCCCAAGCCCATGATTATATCACTTTATGCTACTAATGCAAAGTTAGCCTGTCATCCTAGCCTCAGGATTAGGCACAGCAAGCCCTCCTGTCTTCACTGGATTCCAAACCCACCCTGTCCCCAGTTCCTGGATTACAAACCAGATCTGTATCTCTGTCTGCCCATGATGAATGCCTGTCCCCTCAAGAACACAGCACAGAGATTATTCAAAACCTGTCATAAAAAAAAAAAAAGCTAGAGGTCTTTTCTGGTCTTTTCTAAGCTAATTATCTAAAGATCTATGGATTTGTCAGCATCCATTCACTTCCCAATCCTCTGCTGTGCTCAAGGAGAGCTCTGCAGCTGGAACACAACAAGGAAAGAAATATAAGTAGGAAGCCACAGCAGAAGAGACAGAACTCATGCCAGAGTCTGTTAAGAAAAAAGGAAAGGGAAGGATACTTTTGGTAGCTCAACACTATTTTAAAGTGTCCTGTTATCCATTGGCAATGAACACAGAAGCAGAAAGTTGACCATGTCTAAAAAGAAATCTCTGCTTTATGTCCTGTAACACGTTCTTTCATAGCAGATCTACTGTAAATTACTGTGTAAACCTGTACAAGCCTTTGGGGTGCACTAAGAGTTAATTAAGGCTTGGGGAAATATTCCTCCTGTCATGAATAAATATTTCACTCTGCCTGCACTCTGAGGAGGAGTTTAAAGAGACATGAACAGGACCAGAAGATGCTCAGTTTAACTGCATTATAACTGATAGGGATGAAGATTCTATAGATACTTCATATGTAAGGCAACAAAGTCAGTGCAGAATCTACTTCTGGTTGCTTCTTTCTTTTTTTTTTTAAGTCTTCAAACTTTCAAAAAAAAAATTTTTAAAAAGTAACCCTAACATGCTATTTCAATGAGCTCTAGATCTATAAAGAAAAGGCAGCTTCTTTCTTTCCTAAAAATGCAAAGTCCCACTCAAGTACAAGGCTAATCCATTTTCTAAAAAATGGGTGCATTCTGAATTCATTCTTGACAGCCAAAATAATACAGAAAAATTTTATAAGCTTTTCACCTGTATAAACACATACTGTAAAATATGACCAACTCTATGAGATATTTTGCCTAATAAATAAGTATTTTTTAATATTTTATAGGCAGATGCTATTACATGGTGGCCACATTCGACCAGATTCTGCCACCTTCTCCCATTGCTTTTCAGTTCCTGATGTTTTATCCAGAAATGGCAGTATGATTTCAACCAAGAGCACTCAGGATATTTCCAGCTCACAGCTCTAGCCAAAAGCAAACCTGTACAGTCGGTTAGATAAGAAAGAGTAGAAGATTGCCCTTCTGGATCATTTCCTTACAGGGTGGGAAGTTTCTGCTGTATGTTACTTCAATCTTGAACAAACCAAGCAAATCAAGCCAAGATGCACACATAAAATCTGAAAAGCATTTTCAGCTCATGCCAATATTCAGGTATAATGTCAAGTCTTATTCCATCAGAGCTGGAAAAAGCACGACTGTAGTCACCTGAGCTATTGGGTATTGAGTGAGCACCAGTGTGTGGAGTTTTGCCCACTTGCACAGCTCCTCACCCTGTCTGAGGCTCAGACAGCCAGCACAGCTGACAGCACAAATTTCCATTTGGTTTTATTCAAAATGGACCATGGGACAAATGAGAAAAGTTTTCTCTGTGCTTCTGTGCAATTGTCGCTCTTGTGAAAGGAAAACTATGAACCAGAAGATTCCAAGTTTTTGGATAACAGCCTGTTGTCCATTAACAATCATAGAACTATAGAATGGTGAAATAACTTAAGGTGTCCTTTATCACTTCCAGTTCCAACCTCCCTGTCATGGAGGGGACATGGCACCTTCCACTAGACCAGGTGGCTTCCAGCCTGCCCTTGAACACTTCCATGGATGGGGCAGCCACAGCTTCTCTGGGCACCCTGTGCCAGTGCTTTATCACCCTCGTGGTAAAGAAATTCTTCCTAATATCAAATTTAGCCCTGTCCTCTCTCAGTGTAAAGCCAGAACCCCTTGTCCTATTAATAATGTCCTTGTTCACAGTCCCTCTCCAGCTCTCTTGGAGCGCCTTTAAGCACTGGAAGGTGCTCTAAAGTCTCCCTGGAGCTTCTCTTCTCTAGACTGAACAATCCTCTCAGCCCATCTTCACAGCAGAGGTACTCCAGCCCTCAGATCTTCTTTGTGACCTCATCTGGACTCACTCCAACTGGTCCAACATGAGCAACAAAGGCCATGTTACTCTCCAGAGGCTACCTGAAGTCATAAAAATGCCCCATAAAAACGTCAATGACAGCACCAGCTTTAGTGGGCACTGACATATTCCTTCATCAAGCTCCAGCTCACGGCAGCCATGTATTGGCTACTGAGCAGCTCTGAAGGGTTTGCTGTAGAAATCGATCTGCTCTACAGCAACCAGGATTAATGGGCTTTTTTTCCCCTTCAGTGAGAAGAAAAACAATCAAACTGCTGTTGAATGGCAAGAAAGGAAAAGTTGCTACGATGTATACATAAAAACAGGAAGCGTTTTCAGTTTCCCTGGGTGGTATATAGTGCAGCTGCTAAACAACAGAATGATGAGTGCCAAAATGATTTAGTGCTACTGAAAGACAAATGTTATCTTTATAGCACTTTGGTAAAATCAGCTGGTCCAGCACAGAATAAATGTGTATTCTTCCATCAAGAGTATGATTCAAAAACCTGCTGTAACCGGAACATTTTTTTTCTCAAAGGCTAAAAACACAGTAAAGAGCAGGAAAGTGCACATAACAGATTAGGGTACTACCCATCTCTTCAGAAAGAATCCTTCCCAAATATATTTTATTTTTATTTTTGTCTAAAAAGTTAGGGAAATGTAACAGAATTTACTGAGTGTGCTGACAGGTGTTGTGGTCCATTATTACAAGACTTTCTCATCCCTTTTCTTTAACAGGACTGGATTTTAGTGATAGCTATATCTCTTGCAAAGCAGTAATGCTTATTTGGAGCTCTAACGTATATAAATATAAGCCATTATATTTCATATTAAAAAGTGTCTTACTTTGTCCAGCATATTTTATCTATCAAATCTTGCATAGTCATTTTGTCCCATTCTTCTGCACGTGGGGCCTTCCATGGAGCTTCATTGGGAATCTAAGGAGACATAGGGAAAATCATTTATCAGCAAGTGAATGAGTGGCAAAGAAATACAAATAATCTTGTCTTTAAATGCTAATTCAGCCTGCAAATTTCTAGCAGGTAACACAGTGAACACAGAGAATGCTTTTGGGGGAGGGGGTTTATTTGTTTGCTTGTTTTAACATTCTTCTTTTTCTTTAGATTGAAAAATAGAGAACAATTTTAGAGCTAAAAAATGTCTTTAAGTTATTTGATATCTCTCACATTAATCTAGACAAGTAAGAGCAACCTCTTCTCAAATTTTGTAGCTCAGTCAATGGAAAACTTGTAACAAACTAGAATAGACAAGTTGAATTTGAAGGTAGAAAAGGGTAAATCTTTGAGTTCTGCAAGCTTCTTAAAATATTACTTACCAAATCAACAAGAAAAGTGGTAAAAATCAATCACAGGCATAAAGCTTGACAATCCCATAACCAGAAAAATGAAGGGATTCATGCAGACAGCCTCAGCAGCACAGGATTCAGAAGAGCTTGCCAGGAGGCCACTCTCAGATGTGCTGAGTGTGTGCCAAAATGTGTGGCTGCCCTTGCCAGAACTGGGCTTGTTCAAGGCAGAGCAGCTTTGCCTGTCTGCACCCCAATCCCTTCCCTCTGCCCCTCATGGAGACAGAAGGAGCTGATTCAGCTGCAGTGCCTCATGCCATACCTCCTTTCCCATTTCATCCATGGTCCTCCACAGGTTGTTGTAGTCCAGGTAAGCCAAGGGATTCCGCATTGGAGGGAATGGGCCTTTGAAGGGGTACGATTTACCCTACAGGATGAAAATCAAACAAAAAACATCATAAAAAGTCCCAAAAAATAACCATAATCTTGGGTTCCACGTATGGGAAGCGGCACTAAAAGGTTAAGTGTTCACAAAAAAAGCACAGATTTAAACAATCCATGTGACAGATTCTGACAGGTCATTGTCTGCATGTGCAAGACACAGGGCAAGAGGTACAAAGTGAAACACAGGAGGTTCCTTCTGAACATCAGGAAATGCTTTTTCATCAGGAGGGTGCCTGAACACTGGCACTGATTGCCCAGAGAGGTTGTGATGTCTTCCATCCTCAGAGATACCCAAAGGTTACCTGAACATGATCCTGGGAAAGCAGCTGTAGGCGCCTATTCAGTTATTCCTGTTATTCTGCATGTGCAATTTAGGTGTGATACATAGCTGAATTAGCCAGTCAGATTTTAGAAAGTCAGTGCAGAACTGATACTTCACCTTCAAAGCTTCACATTTGACACTTCTGGGCAACCGAACTAACACCCTACAGTAGATAATCACTAATATCAGACCAACAAAATGAGATGAAACAGCAGTGTTTGACTGATGTAAAAAAAAAAAAAAAAAGAAAAAAAATGAAAAACTGGCTATTTGCTACTGAAAAGAAGATATTTCTTTTATTTATATTTTTCTTTAATTATTTACTTCCCCTCCACATTTTCCATGAAAACACTTAACTGTTAATTGCACTTAGCAGTTTGGGGGTTTTATTTATTCCAAAATCAGACCAAAGTAGTTGTGATAAGCTTTATTGTACACTTTAAAAAAAATGGTTTCAGCTAACTTAAAAATTACCAGCCCTACAGAAAATGTAGCATTTACTAATTAGACTTATTCTTCCAGCTGAAGACCCCTAGCTATAAATTACAGACTGGGACAGTGTGACCAATACCAGTGTCTTAATTTCATCATTACATATTTAATAGTCAGGTTTTTTTATATCTAAATCTCCATTACCAGATAGTCAGAAAGTCTAGCTTAATTAAGAACGGAAGACAATGGGTAATTTGTGGAGCTGTTTTATTTACATGGGATTTCCCTGGCTGACTATGTGGATGGCAGCCTAATAGCTTTAAAAAATCACAAAGAAAGGCTCATTAGCATTATGTGGGTACTTGTTTTTTCACAATGCATTATGGAGTCCACAAGATAGATAAGTAATGAAGGCCATATTGCATGCCACAGCTGATTTTTCAAAATTTATTAATTATGTATTTAACTGTGCACTGCCTGAACATGAATGTCAAACAGTAGAAGTACTAACTTTTAATAGATATTTGATGCAGTGCCACATCAATCCATCACTAAAAAAGTATTTACACTGGCTTAACAAAATCATACTGCACCAAGATTTAATATTTCTAACCAGGTAAAAACAACAACAGTGTCTTTTTGAAGAGAAGTATCCAAGCATCTTAGCATTTAAGACCACTTACTCAAAGGAATATCAGGCCTGATTTGATTTAGTCTCTTTTTTAATATTATGAAAGAAGGGACAGAGAGCACATTATTCAAATCTCCAGGAATCTGCAACCACCAGAAGACACAGTAAAAGGGCACAAAGGGATCCTGAAAGACTCAAAATTTGGAAATAACAAAACGAGATACAACTTTGAAAAATGCCAGCTAATAACTTTGAGGACTTTTAATTCAAAGAGAAGGATGCTCAGAAATCAGTCAGAAAGAAATCAAACCTATGAATAAGAGAAAATTAGTTTACAAAACTCCCAAGCAGGTCAGAGAAAGTGAAGAAGAAACTGGGATTTCACCTAGTCTTTATGGACAGAAGACTAATGGAATTCTTGCCAAAAACACCAAGGCAATGAAAGTTAGGAAGAAAGTAAAAGGGAGAGGAAAGGATTTAATTCTTTGGTAAGTGGACAAGAAGTAGCTACAAGGCAACAATTTAATTCTGCAGTGCTTTGGAGGAGAAATTATGCTTTTTACAGTGCCAAAATTGAATTTTTAGAAGTTTTCAATCAGAAATTCTGTCACAGCCAGAGTAGATCTCCATGTCACTTCATGTGCCAAAGGCACCAAGGTTGAAAACCTAGCTCTTCTGACTTAAGGATGGATATTATGGCACATGTTCACCCAGAAAATGGAGGGTTGTCTTTATTTTTTTTTCATTCAGAGTGAAATCAAAGTGCATTTCTACATCTTTTGTGCTCAACTGTATGAAAATATTGGAATCAGGAAAGCAAAGTCTAGAATCAGGAAAATATACCCCTGTAGATGGAGATGAACAGAAAGTTTGCTTCATCAGAGGCATTTGGACCCAGCATGAACATCTGGGTATTATTATGGAATCTCTTCACAAAGAACCAATTTAAACTGGGGCACACATCAACTCATACTTGGCTGCCAAAGGGCTGTGAGACTCAGACCAAGTGCCTTCCTGTCCCAGGTGGTAACATCTGAACCATGTTGGAAATCACCTTTTAGATATTTGGGGCACATTAAAATTCCATAACTGGCCCTATGGCCTCAAGAAATCAGTTTTACTGTGGCTTCTTCTGAACTCTGGAGCCTTCACTACTGTCAGCATCCTGTAAGCATTCTGAAGCCAGAGCTTATCAGTTTGGTTTCAAGTACTGGCTCTTTCCCTAATTTAGGTTTATGAAACAAACATACTGCGGTGCTCAAGAAAACCAGGACAGCATCAGAATGGCTTATTCTAATTATTGATTTTGTTCTGAGCATCCTGGTCTGCCAGAGGCAACTCTAACCCAGTTTTCCCCTCTGAGTTAACTCAAATTTTATGAATTCCCAGCGGTGCTTCCTCATGAGTGCGCAGCTAAGAGACCCACAAACCATATTTCTGTTTTACTGTTCTTCTATTTCACTGCATTTGAACTGCCAAAAGGAAAATCTTGGGTATGTCTCTTGTGTAGTAATCTGGGGTGGAAAGTCTTACAAAGAACTGGAACAAACTTACCTGAAAAAAAATAAAAAACAGTCATCAAAGTTAGTGAGTTTCCTGTGAAAGTTACTTTCAAGAGCTCCTAGGGCATCTCCTAAGGCCTGATCCTTATTCCTTGCACAAACAAAACTCCAGGAGCTGTCAATCAGAATTTTGTTTGAGAAGAGACTGCCAGACTAGGCTCCACACAGGAACAAAAATAGCAGCAGCAAAGAAAGACTACAGATGGCTCTGAGTAGTTACCAACAAACCAAAACATTTCAGCTTCACTTGTGCTGAATTTGCATTTTTGCAAACACAAAACCTTTTTGATATTTAGGCAAAATTTGCTTATTTGCTGAGAATAGAATTCTCTGTGCCTCCTAGTGGTGTGTAATCTCTAAAGAATAACAAGGCACTTGCATGCCCCAAGATGCATAAAACATTTCCTTTTCAAATATTTTTATACCTAAATCAGAGCTGTATAAAACCATCCACAATAACCATCCCTTCCAATCGTATGACACGGTATTTCAACATCAGTTCTATGATGCTCAGAAGTATTTCTTACCCTTTTTTTACTTGTATATAAAATTTTAGAAATGGTTTCATGATGCCACTTGCAATGCTTAAAAAAACCACATCAGCAGCATCAGCACTTGCAGATCTACCTGCCATTGCATGGATCACTTGCTGCTCACAAAGGCAGTTGCTGCAGTGGGGGCTAAAGCTCACTGAAGAAGCTGAAACTAAAGGAAGGAAACTCGTGCAGACTAGCTGTCCCAGGAATAAACCAGCAGGGAAATGAGAAACCCAGTGTTTGTCACAAACTTTACAATTCCCAATAGATTTTTCTCAGCCATCTGTTTCACGTCAACCAACATTTGGCTGAGTTTTGATAGACCCGTGTAAGTCGTGCAGAAATGAGATTTCTTTATATATCAAGTCTGTTTCAGGTCAAATAGCTGACATAAGAAATGGGGAAAAAAACCCACAACATGACAACTGAATATCAGTAACCCCTTGAATATCAGCCCCAGCACTCAGGGGGCACAGGGGACAGATCTCATGTGCCTTCTCCTGTGAAGGTGACAGTGAGTGAATGCTTAGCTGAGAAACAACTGCCAGGAAATGTCAGTATCTCAATGCAGAGTGCTATTCTCAGGAGAAAACTGCTTTTGCAGTCCCAGGAAAACTCCAGGCTCCCCTAAACATTACATACCCAGGCAGTGCCAGAGTGAGATGCAGCACTGTGAACTGAAGCCCCCAGTGACAATGATCCATGCATTTTTCATAGCACAGTATAGACATCTTATAAATAAAGTCAGCACTCACTGAGCAGAGATATTCCCTCTGCTAAACCATCTAAACCTTGGACTAACTGATGCTCACTTCACCAAGACTGTCACTCTGCATGCTAATTCACAGCCACAGAGGTTTATTGGCATGTAGTGCCCTCTGCTGATTCACAGCACTGGTACACCTCACTCACCCGGGTTCCTCAGCTTAAAATCCCAGTAATTGCATTCATACAAAGCTCGGGAACTGTAAGACCCCAAGCTGCGACAAAGAAAATCAGAAACAGAGGAGCATCACTTCAGGCTGTTACTGTACCTGTGTCAGATGCTGTTTTACATCTAACCCCTTATAGAAAAATATAATTTTGGTGTGGGTTTTTTCAGAGTGCTTTTTCGGGTTTTTTGGGGGGTGTGTGTGTTTGTTGTTTTCTGTGAGTGTATGTCTTTGTGGTTTTTTGGGGGTTTTTTGGTTGGTTTGGGTTTTTGGGGTTTTTTTGTTTTTAATTCATGACATATAACAAGATATTTTTGAAACTAAGCCTCTTGTATAATCATAATTCCCAGTTAAAAAAATGGCAAGTAGCTGGGCCAAAATGAGAGATATTTGACAACCTACTTAGAAACTGCAACAGAGCTGAGCTTCACTAAAGCTCCCTTCATTACAAAACTGCAGGATCTCAAATGCTCGGCTGGTTACTGTACTGACAGATAGTCTAAAGGTAAGAAGATCTATAGTTTAGAAAATATAATTGCAACAGAAAAAGCCCATATAACTGATGGTGCAAAGCTAAAACATTATGACATGCCAAAAGTCCTCCAAATATCTTTCAATATTTAATTTGAGTTCATCAGCTGTGGATGCCAGCATGTTTAGGGAATTTCATTATTTCATTTTAAGTGTCGCAGAGCCAGACACAGTGGCTTGAAATATGCATTCTAATAAGGAAAGGAGCTCATTTGAAACAACTTGTTTCTGTTGTATTATGGAAAAAAAGTCCATCTTAACTCCACTGCACTGGTCATGCAGTCCAGTAAATAATTGTCATACTTGAAAAAAAGCAGAATTAGAGAAACACCACTGAAGTGATAGAGAAAGTGAAATTGAGGATCTTGAGGATCTACTCTGAATTTAAAGTCATACATAACTATATATAAACTTGAAATTCAGAGCAGATCCTCAATATATAGGTATTTCTTCCAACCAGCTCTGAAAATAATTAAACAACTATCCTTCCTACTAGCATGAGATTTTTCATTTTCAGACACAATAAAACACCTTTAGAAAAAAAATTAACGTATCTTAGGAAGCAAAGATTTACAGAGACTTTGTTTCTAAATACTCTTTGATACTGGGCTTGCATGTGGCTTTCAACACCTGAATTAAACCAGTCAACAAAATGGATAAAATCATCTGAAAACTTTTCAGTATTTCTAGAATTAGCCTTAAGAAAAATCTTCCTTCCCTTCTAAAAAGCAGATAAATGGGGCATAAATAAATGAAAACAAAAGAAAAGTGGAGCTTCATTTGAAAGAAAGCCTTCAAAAGAGCATCTGCCCACAGTATAACTGAGTAGACACACTGTCCCACAACTACAACACTGGGTTTATGTAGAACATGACTTTGGGATCACTGAAAATATGAAAACTTACATAAAATTTTACAGACATGTGAAACCCAGTATGCTCAGCCAGTTGTTCCAGTATTAAATATACATTTCTCTAATTTTGTTTTCCTGCAGACATTAATCAGCTTCTCAAGGGAAACAAAAATCAGTTCTGCAATCAGATGCAATTGAAGCTTTTCTCCCAGCAGCCTCAATTAAATAATCTAGGTGGGAGCACAAGTCCTTTTTCTTGTCTCCTCACGAACAGAACAGGGAGTCTGGGAAAGCTAAGACTCAGGAAGATTTTTTCCCCTCAAATTTAATTAAGAAATGCATACTTTATTCACAGTTCATTTTTCTTACTGCTTTTATCCTCAAACTACCATTAGGTCACAGCTTCCAGTTTTCCATTCAATCTTCCTGATCAATAAACACCTTTTGAAAGACCTTTCAGGGGGCTTTACAGCCCCCCTTGTCAGAGATTACTTTGCAGATTTGCTGTCCATAATTGCTTCTCTTAAGCTGCTGTAATACAAATATCTGCATTTTAATTTAAAAAGTTCTAATTAGGAAATTTCTTCTTGCAAATACTGCTGGCTTGCTGGCATGGAGAAAAGGGAAGATGCTCCTCTATTTATAGGGCAGGTCTAGTGAGACCAAACAAGTCCAGCTTTTCCTGTACTCCTGCCAAAAGCTGCTCTTCATTCTCCAGCTGGAGGAAATCCCTCCTGGGGGTCTGCAGGATGCTTTCACCAACTTGAGCCTGGTCAACCTCAGACTCACTTTTGAAGCTACAAGTGAGTGTGGTAATGACACAGCATCTTGTGGCAGGAATGTCTGCACCCTCATCTCCAGTGAAGAGTTAAAATAACATAGATGTGTGTTCCAGTAATGACGCATGAAACTATCAAGGTCCTGCAACAATTTAAGTGTCTTTGAATTTACTTGGCTTCCCTTTCAGTACACCAGATGCCCAGCTCCTTCAACATTCAGATGTCTTCTTCTCAGCTCCTCAAATTCTTGTTTACAAATTGTCAGCAAAGGGGGGAGAAAACAAAGACATGAGGCTATTTCACCTCACTTAAAATGATATCTGCTCAGTCTCACAGTCCTTCCATTCTGACTGCACTCTCATTGACATATCAAAGAACAATGAAAGCACTATTATCTAGTCATTCAAAAATCCATTTAAGCAGTTATGTTCTATACTACAGACTATGCCAGAAGATACTGCCCTTAGACTTGCAGACAAGGCAGGTGAAAAGCTTAAATAAATCATATTGCTTAGATTCAGTGCATATATCACAGAAATCACAGAAGAAACACCACTAAATTCTGCAGCTTTAGATACAGCAGTCACTTATCCAGCTGCTAATTAAATCCCAATACAACGCGACCATCATATTTCTAATTCATGAACAAGACCACTGCAAACTGCATTTTAATAGGCACAATAGTGATGAAAATGAATGGCACCCAAGAGAGCTGTAAAATTTTGTTCTGCAAGTCTGCTGTAGATCAGTAAGTAACCTGGCAAAATCAGTGCAGATCTGGGGTCCTGGCTAAGAGTACTGTGTGCATAGGATTAAATATTCACCTTCATGAGGTGTTGCAGGCAGGGTTCGCGTCATCATTCTCTCCAGAGCTGTCAATTATTTATCCTTGCATGAAAGTGGTACCAAACTTCAAGTGGGCATGACATGCATTCAGCCACATCTAGCCAGTGCTGCTGGCAGAGGGATGGGCAGGAGGAAACTCCATCCTGTCACAGGGAACTTAACTGAGGTAATGACGTGGTGGCAAGCTCCTGACAAGAGCTTATTCAGTGACTGGGGAGGGATTGCCTCATGTTTCCCCCAGCATCTTAAGCTGAAAGACCTCCTGAAGGATTGGTGCCATGGTGTCAAAATTGCAGTGCAAAATGTAACCAAAACTGTGTATTCTATCACCATCTGTTGGAACTGGGGGGAAGTTGTGGGGTGTGGTGTAATTGTCTGTCAATGGCCAACTGTCAATAAACCTGCTGGGGCAGTTTTCTGATCTCTTCCACAACCCAGCCTCCCTCCAGGCACAGATCTTCTGCTCATGGGCCACTGAGTGTCACTGAGAGAATTCCATCATCCCACTGGGAAATGCTCCAGCCAGGGGGAGGAGCCAAGTATTCCTACCTGGATAAAAATCTGGGAGTTGGAACACCAAGGCAGCCTTTTTCACTGGATTCCCAGAGGAAGACCAGGCCCATCTATCACCACTGAACCTTCAGTGAAAAACTCCACTTTTCTACAGGATCACTTCTCCAACAGAGCCACATCTGCCACTGGGACTGCAGCCACCATGGAATGGCACTGCCACCAACACCCTGACACACAGGGGGTCAGGTTGGATCCTGACTCTGTCAGTGGGTTTGGTTTGTTTATTTGGTTTTTTCGTTCTTTCTTTTTCTCTTTTGTAATACTGCATGTGTTTTTGTTTTATTGTTTTAGTTTCCATAATAAAGAACTGTTATTCCTATTCCCATATCTTTGCCTGAGAGCCCCTTAATTTCAAAAGTTATAATAATTCAGAGGGAGGGGGTTTAAATTCTCCATTCCATGGGAGTCTCCTGCCTTCCTTACCTGTCATTCAAACCACGACACGTGGCAATGGGGCCTTTTTGGTGCTAAAGAAACAACTCAATTATAACCACATGAGGAATGTCTCAGATGCAATAGGTTGTGAAAATAGCCAGCTACCTCAGCCAGCTGTTAGCACTATCCACAGCCTGCCCTGAGAGAACACAGAGATTAGAAGGAACAAGTGTTTCTGCCACTCCTTATAATAAGGAATTTCCAGGAAGCATCAATGAAGTATCAATCCTATAAAAAGATCTGGTAGAAAATAGGATCAGAGGATGTTCAGTTGGCACTGCAGATGGACAAAGAGTAGATCATCCTCACAGGACATGAAAGAATGTAAAAAGCATTCATTGGGCTAGCCATTCATAAAAAGATATGTTTCCTTACAGATATTTAGGGTAGCAGAGCAAACCAGTTCCACAGTTATCTTGGACAAAGAACGTGTGTTACAACTGAAAATATGGTAAATTTGTGTTTTAAAATGCAGAAAGCTGGCAGGGCTAATGAGATGCCACAGAAGTGAAGTACAGCTTGAGTTAACCAGGAAAATTTGTTAATTAAACCCTCACAATAGTTGGCATGTTTTCATATTTCAGTCTTTCCAGGGACAGTTACATGGTAAATATTCCCTGGACTATATGCTCTTAGCTTTGCTTTTTTAAAAGACAAAAGCCATCATTTTGGTGAATAAAATAAACACTATTAGTCAAAAGCTGCAGCTTTGCATGTCCAAGGCAGGACCCTGAATCCTCTCCTGGGCAGCTAAGAAGTTATCTCATTTTAAGAAGCATTTTTACAGATTATACATCGGCCTACCAGTCCAGTGGGAGAACTGTTAGGAGATGGTGACTTCTCAGAGAGTTCTACTTTTGCTTCTTAAATCTGGATTTATGAACATAATTTCAGCTAGGCCATTGAAAAATCAATGGTGTTCAGGCAGTAATTTGCCTACCAAATACTGCTCACAGAGCTATACTAATTTTCTTACTAAGGCTGATGAACTAGTATTTACAAAAATGAAAAGAACATACTAATCTCTTTTCAAAGGCCATGAAAAAGGCTGCTTAACAAGTGGAGGGAAAAGAAAAAAAATGTAGGGCAAGAAACATAATTTTGAGTTTCTGTGAAGATATCACACGCAATATAAGCAAGACCAAAAATAATCTCACAATAGAACCTGGCATTAAAAAAGATTAAAGGAAAGAAGAACCATGCAACCCAATCAAGTTGGTAAAGCCTAATTAGCAGAGACCCACCCAGAGATCAACAAAATGCATTCTTTTCATTTTGTAGTACAAAGAAGCTGCATATATTACTTGTATTAAAAAGCCTCTAAAATGAATTTAATTAACTATGAAAGGCTTGATTTTGCCTTTGGGTATAAGTAAAAACAGAGGCTGATTTTACAAGATGCACTGTGATGCCTGATTTTTGTGTAGCAAAAGAATTAAAACCTTTAGGTTTCATTGCCTCTCTGGGCTCAGATAATTTTGTGGTCCAGAATTTAATTACATTTGGCCACAGTCACAAAGCTTGGGTCTGCATATGAATTCAAATTCACACAGGGGACACAGCCCTTTGTGTACTTTGAATCTTGAATAGATTTCAAGGAGCACACAAGCAGCACACAAGCACTGTTCATTTTCAGGGGAACCATGGACAAGCCACATAGCTCAGAAACCTGCAAGGAATGTGTTGAAGGTACATGAAATGCTGAAGATTTGGCCACCAGACAGTGCATATGTTTATTATATAGTGCTCACATGCCAATTATTTAACTGTGTGTTTAACTGTGTGCCAATTCTTCAACCATGTTAATACTTCCCCAAAACTGTATAAACACAGAAGAAAAATGGAAATAAAGGATTTTGAATGAATGAAATCAGGAAATGCAAAGGATGTGCTACTGACTGTGGAATTATCTCTTCTCTTTACCTCTTGCTTGTCTACCAGGGAATTCTGGCACACAGCTCTCTCCCTCCTCTCTCCAGGAACTGCTACAGGCAATTGAGCCTACAAACTGTTTCCATACAACCTTTAGGCTCTTAGCATGGCTTGGGAGTACTCGGCCAGCAGCTGGGATCTCTCTCCTTGGAGACTTTCAACACTTGACTGAGATCAACCCCAAGAAACAGTGATTTCTGGCAGTATTTTGGAATGCCACCATGCTAGGACAGCAGGTTGCCCTGAAAAGCTGGGCATCATGACTGGCCATATCAAGTGTTTCCCCTCATGGCAGGACCTCCTATTGCTGTTGGGGATATTTGAAGTATAAATACTGTGAACAAACAGAAAATTTGGCTTTGAAGACAATGCCAGAGGCACACAAAACAGAGCAGTGTGGATGTATCCATTAGTTCTACCACAGAAATGGTAATTACAGACAGTCACCATAGTAAATCACTTTGAGAACACTCTTTTATAACAATTGAGTGGAAAAAAATAATGAAAACCATGACAGGATATCTTTTCCCTATTGCTGTTTTAAAAACTGTCAATATCTTTCTTCTTCAGCCTTTGATCAAACATCAACTACAAATATTTTGCCAGTCATTGCACAATGGCAAACCATTAACCCAGAGTTAACTTCCTTGGGCCTAACCAGGAAAGTTTCCTTTCTGTGCCACTGCAACACTGGTCCATATCAGGAAAGGAGAAAGGATGCTCTTTTGGAGAGTGACTACTGAGAATACGTGGGCTTTTTAACAGCTTTGCCATAGCTGTTCTATTTCAGACCATGAACAGATCGCTCAGCTCTGCCTCCACAAGACTGATTCCCAGAGCCTTTTGCAGTTACTATTTTGCTACTCTGCAAAAGTCTCCCCAAGAGCAAAACCAGACATAACCTCTCATGTTTCTTTTGTCAGCATAATAATTGTCACTTTTTTAGGAAGCCCATCCTGAGAGACTTTCAGCCTGCTTGGTCATCCAGGACTTCTGAAAGGGATTTTCAGACACCTTGGGCAGTGCATGTCAGAGCTGACCTGCACAGAAGAGTCACAGTTGCACCATTCATAAAAATGTAATTTTTTTGAGAGCTTTCAACTAAGAAGTGAGACCTTAACCAAGGCATGAGCTAACAGGATGCATCCACAGGGCACACACATAAATATGTGTGCGTGTCATAATTTGTACTAGTATAGTAATTTTTTGTGGATTTTGTTATCACCACAATTTTTTTTTTAAACCAACAAACTCAAGATGCCGCATACTCAAACAGGTATTCTCCGCTGCAGCAAGAGTGGAAAAAGGAGAAAGGACATCACTACAAAGTTCATGTTTACAGCAGCAGCTTGAGAGTGTCTCTTACCTTGACATGGTGTATCAGGTGCTCAATTTCATTCACTTTGTATGTCTCTATTCCCAACTCTTTAGAGAGCCGCAGGAGACGATTCTGTGTTGGCCCCACGTAAGCCCCTCCAAGATCCACATATTTAACTTGCTTATTCTGGTTTATCACACACAACACACACAAAAGGGAAGGGAAAAAAAAAAACCAAAACCAAAAGAGATAAGCCCTTTGTAAATAGCACACAAGTTAAAAGAGCAATCCAGAGGAACTAAATGAAATTAAATACTCCCAGAGCATTTTGGCTAAGATTCTTCTACCCATGGAAAGCAAATTGTTTGGCAGAGTTCTGTTGTGGTGATTACTGGCTTCATAATGTTGATTATAATTTGGAGTTTATAACCAGAATAGGTTGCCCATTGTTATATTACATCCTTGAAAAGAGGAAACAGCCTGGCAGGCAGAGAGAGGAGAAAGTCAGAGAAATCTGTGCAGCTCTTGCTCAGTCAGGCATCTCACCAATGACCAGCTTAAACTATCCTAGGAAGCTGTTGAAATCAAGAAGTTATACCCCTCTGAGTTTCTCAGAGGGAAAAAAAATGTAGAATTTGAGTTAAAGCCTTTAGAGAAATCAAGATATATTAAACCACATAAAGAAGCATAATTTTTAGTGTTAAGTAAATTAGAATTAAGCCTAAGTAAGTAAGAATATATTTTCTGCTTTCCTAAGTGCCAGTTGTCTTAGTAGAAGCAGAGTGCCCTAAGTTCCAGTTAAAAGTTCAGTGCTTTCATAGACATAATTAAAACACAGTAGAATATTGTTTTGCATTTGTTAGACAGAGCCAAGAACATAAACAGATAGAACATGCAGGCAGATAGATAATGTACACAAATACACATACAGATGTGTAAGAACTGATACTGCATTTTGCATTTTAAAGTATAATTCTAATAGGTGCAGAGAAATTGTTTTAGAATCAAAATTAGAAATTGTGTTTTTAGCTGGTTGATCAATTCAGGGTTAAAACCCACAGCAGAGGTCTGCATTCCCTACCTACCCTACATTCCCTACTTTTCCCTACCTACCTACTGCTGCTGCTTGCTTTTGCTTTGCCTGCACACATCCATGGAAGAAGAAGGAAGAAAAGAAGAAAGAAGAAAAGAAGAAGGAAGAAGAAAAGAAGAAAGAAGAAAGAAGGAAAAAGAAAAGAAGAAAGAAGGAAAGAAGAAAGAAGAAGAAAGAAGGAAAGAAGAAAGAAGGAAAGAAGAAAAAAGAAGAAAGAAGACCACTCCAGCTGCTGCCTGAGATCCCAGTGATTGCAGCTGCCAGCCAGGACTTCACCCTGGAAAGGGCCCTTTAGCAACTCAGACTGCACCTTCATACTGATGCACTCATGGACTGATGCTTTTATACAATAAATAATTCTATTGCACCAATTCCTGCCTCTGTCTATATGAAAAAAACACCAAAACATTAACAGGAAGCAGCACAGGCAAGATTTTGTAATGGGCAGAGTGCAAAGGGGTGTCTCACATCAAGGCAGAGCAGAAGAAATGAGTGAAGGGAGACTTGGTGGTTCTAACTCCCAGCCAGCCCTGACACTCCTTTGCCCCACACCACTCTGCATGGGCCATGTCACATGGTTGGCCTCACGGCTGTTTCTTCCATAGAGATTTCTGCAGTCTTTCCCCAGGAATAGATTTTGAAACCTAGCTCGTTGTGTTCTCTTTCCCAGAAGGGTGACTCCAGAGCCCAAAGACCACAAAAATATTCTGTCCCCACCATCATGCCAGTCTTTCCCTACTCTTATTGGTACAAAATCAAGAAATTTCCCACCTGCTGGTACACAAGAAATTTTCCCCACATAGCACACACTGTAAGTATGAATATGTAGGAGATAAATGGCTCTGGGGATAATTACCCTTACGGTGAAAGTTCTTCCACCAACTCTGTCATTGGCTTCCAGCAGCACCACATTCAAGCCTGACTCAGTCAGTAGTTTGGCTGCTGAGAGACCTAAAAGATAAAAAGAAGAGCAATTAAAGGATACTTCCATATATACACTGCATAGCTTTTGTGACTTGATACGTAAATACTCTCACAGCTATCCATCCAAATCCTGAATTTTTCATTCAAACGCTATGCCAGAGTGATGAGGTGGTGGAATTAAAACCCTCAAAACCCAATAATCATTAAGAGGAACTGAAGGCACCTAGTTAAACACTCTGTTGCCCAATTTTACATGTGCTAAACAAGTTTTGCACCACATGCTGAGGAATTCTGATGCATCAGCCAGCACTTGGCATGATGGTCACCCAGCCAGGCAGAGAACTTACAGACTTCTCTGTTTACAGAAAGCTGTCCTCCCCAGCATTTCATTTTTTAAAATCCCAACAACAAAAAACAAAGTATTATTAGGGCTGTCCTAAATTTGTGAAGTTTTTCTGACACTTGTTATATGACTGCTTTCCAGTTCTGAATATTTTGAAGTACAGTAGCAAAGTTCTCACACAGTCAGGCCACAGGTCTTCATCTCCAGAAGAACACAGGTCTAAGAAGAGACAGAATGTGCAGCTGTGTGTGGCAAGAATTAAAAGTATGGGTAAGTCTACCCCATAAAATTGCTTTGTTCCCCATCCATTTTTTAATAAACTATATTTCTGTCTTGTGACTCTTGAAGCTGAGACAACCCAGTGAAGGAACAGTAAAAATAGAGGAGGTAATATCTCTTTTTATTTGTGATGTCATAAATCCTCACAATTGCAGTGGAAAATATCAGTGCCAAGCCCTGCAGCAAGTGTGTCAAGCAGCTGTAGGAATGAAGGGAACCAGAGAGGGTGCACATGGAGGGAATCCAGCCTACAGCCTCTCAACTTCCCAAAATCATCTCTGCCTTTTACTTCAGCACACAAACTGAGATTTAAATAAACCAAGGTGCTTACTTTGGCCACATGTGAATTTCTAGCAGGACAAGAGTTATATTCTAGCACATTGTATCATCATTTTAAACCAACAGGATGTGTTGAATAAAGTTCAGCAAGAGGCCGTGCTGGAAGCCACACTCATACATCATAATTTATCTGTCCTTTCTGGCTCCCTGCCTTGTTTCCATGAGAATGCAATCAGCTCCCTCTGTGTGTCCTAGTACATGCAGTTTTTGAGTTGCCATCCAAGCAGATTGTTCCAAGCAGAAAGCTGCCGTGGAAGAAATGGCAAAAAGCACTGACAGCAAAAACAGATGGCCCAAGCTTACATGGGAGGGCTGAATGAAATAAAAATGAAGAAAATATAGCAATCCTGGGGAGAGGCTACAGAACATTCTGATCACCAACTGCTGGACTGGGAGTAAGAGAACCCAGTCCTGTTCCTAGTCCTGTAGTGAAACTGTTGCAATGTGCTGCAGTTAAGCTTTTTCTTTCCCCATCTGAACGAAAAATAAATAAAAAAGAAAGGAAAAAGGTTACAATAGTGTAGACCTATCTATCTAAAGATTTTTAATTTTTCTGAAGAAAAGCTGCAGATGTTCCCATTAAAACATCATATTTTCCCCTAGTTTTATGGACTTATTTATCTTGGGTTTTCACATAAGTGTTGGTGAGAAAACCAGTAATGAAACTGATAAAGGTCTTTCCATACTCCCTACTGAGGAAATTATATTGCAAAAACATCTGGTTGGATCAGTGGACTTGACTACACTCAAAAATATTTCAATACACCAAGGAAGAACATATTACAAAAACAGCCATGGCATGTAAACATGGACAACCCCTTCAAACAACTTGCAAAGAAAGATTGGCTTCTGGAAGAAAAAACCCAACAAAACTTCTAAATAAATCTGGCTTATTTGTTAAAGAAAAAAAGACGCTACTTCTCAAAAAAGACAAATATTTCATCAGCTGGGAGAGGATCAATCATAGTTATTAATAATTTACAGAAGGAATGCATAAAATGAAGGTTGTTGTCACTGAAGGTCTCTGCTGGCTTTTCATGCTAACAGGTATTGAGTAATCAACTAATAGTATTCAGTTACCAACACTGATTAAGGGATACGAGATTTGACTTTCTTTATTAAAATCTAATGAATAAACATTTCAGTGCAGCTGGGAACAAAGGCAGTTTATTCCCAGGAGCTGAACTAACAGAGAAGTTTGTGAAAGGATGACTCTCTAGATTCCACTGAAATGCAGCTGATTTGCAGCCCAGGTACCACCGCTTTGTTTCCTCCTTCACCTTTCATCCATCTGATTGCACCTACCATTTATTTCCCTCTGTTTATTTTGGGGCATGAGCCAACTTTCCCCCACCCCCTACCACATTCACACATGGACCTGTTAAAGATGGACAAGAGTTTACTCTTTCCTGAAGCAAAAAACAAAAAAACAAAACAGTGTTGAGGGAAGGATCAGGCTCGTTAATATCTCACTGCCCCATCCGTTCCCTTCCTCCAGCAGATCTGATGTCTGTAGGGGGAGGGATGTGTCCTTGGGGTTTAGAGGATGCAGTATGCAGGGTTGCCAAACTAAGCATCACCTGATCATCACCCCTTCCTCTCACCCACATCACAGTTCTGTTCTGGTCCCAAGTTTGCTGCAGAAATCATTACAAACATGTAACAGGGAAAAGATAGGAGAAGCAAAGGCAGAGGCTCAGGAGGGTCAGAGGGCACAGCAAAAGACCAGAGTAGGTGTCTTAGCTCACACAGAACAGGACAACTCAAAGCTGCTGGGGACAGATAACACATTGCGAGTGTCAGGTGGAAGTGTTGCTGGCTTTGGTACCCCAAACATTGGGAATCATAGCACTGCCACATCACTCCATACCTGTTCCTGGAGCTGGATCCAAGGCCCCAAATGGGCTCTTGGACTGCCACTGTAATAACAGTGAGGGGACTGGATGTTGTGGAGGGAGAGCTCTGAGTCAAAGTGGCACAAGGGCAGATAAGGCACCAGGAACAGCAGCAAAAGCACATTAAAATGGAAATGAACACTAGAATGTAAACATTGGGGCATGAGGTTGAGGTTTGCTTTTCACAAACTAACAACAGCTGCAGAAAATTCCACAAACCACAACCTCTTTTCTGGGCAAGAGTCAGAGTGGTCTCTCTGTGCCCCAATTGCTACAAACAGAGCATACATGATACCTGTGAAGCAAAGCCTGGAAAAATCAGTCACACGTGATATAAGGTCTCCTCTTGAGAAGTTTAACTCTTCACATGTTTCACATTCCAGCACTGCCTCTGGCTTCCCTGCCACTCTAACACATCACTAACAAAAGCCAGATCTTTGATACTGCCCCCATTCCTCACAAGTGAGGCAAAGAGCCATATCCAACTGCAAAAGCCACCCAAAGCTGTGACTGATGCTATTACTGCTCCTATTTCGTGCACAGTGTTTTGTCACCCAGAGGTAGCTTTCTCCTCTCCCCAGGAGCATTTCAGTAGAATCAGATCTGAATTGCAATATAAGGGCACAGCCACTTTTTCCACCACTTCACAGAAGACAGAAATTGGCTCCAGTGTCCAGGGCAGGCCAGCTTTCTCCAGGAGGCCACAGAGAGCCATATATGAATATATAGAGATACAGCAGAAATCAAACAGTTAAGCAAACTCACCTGCAGTTCTGCTCAAAGAACCAACAGGCAGATAATTAATGCAAACAACAAAGAAGCAAAGATGATTATTTGAGGCCCCAGACTGAAAATACCACCGTGTTTAGAGGATGCTGAACTGGGCAAGCCTCCATCTGTTACCACGGCAACCCGGTACCCAACGGCAGCCACCCAGAGATCCTGGTGGGAGATTGCCTCCCCCAGAATCTTATAACCAAGTTCAAGTCACGAAATCATTTCTTTCCCCATCGTGCAGCACTCTGCATTCACACAGATTGGACTCAAATGTAATCATCACAGTAATTATTTCATCTTCAGCTCCAACTTATTTCTTTCTTGTTTGATGTCTCTGTACCTACTAAACACCTTAAATTGCGCCATTTCACTAAACAGCTTCATTACAACTTCACTTCCTAACATCAACAGTTTTCTTATCCTGAGAGAATGACTAATCAGGTTTTAATTTATTTTTTTTAAACAGAAAAACTTAAATATTTATGCCAGGGTAAAATGCCAGTAAAAACCTGCTATTTCATAGAATCATAGAATCATTAAGCTTGCATCATCTCCAAGATCATAGAGTCCAACCTTTGTTATATATGTTTTTATATATATATATATATATTTGGATTAAATATACTTGTATTACATATAATATAAATATTATAACATATTTATTATATTTATATAATAAATTAGAGTTGGAGAATGTGAGAAGAGTCTCATTTTTCATCTGACCCCCATGTGCCCTACACACACTGTATCCCTATGATCAAATACATTTTACTATCTAAAGAGCATTTTAAAATATATATTCTAAAAAAAAACTGATTGAAATTTAATAACAACATTCTATTCTGCTTGGAATCAGCAATTTTACTGAAACACCCTTTAATCTTTGCATTTCAACAAAAAAAATAAAATAAAATAAAAAACAACAACAACTAGAAAAGACATAACTGGAAGTTGCATCTCCAAAAAGCCGTAAATATCTGAAGGCATTCCTGTTGTACTTTCTCTGCATTACTCACTACTTTATCATGTTCCTCCATAATTATTATCTCCTTTCTAGGAAAAAATTTGCTTCTTTCATTTCCTCAATTATAAAAATCATCTACAAATTCGAAATTTTACTTCATGGAGGGAGCAAAGAAAGGTCTAAACCACAGGCAATTAACAGCTTCTAAAATGGCTGGCACAAAAAAAAATGTTCCTTACAAACCTTATAACCATAAAAATTCCTCCCTTTGACTAAAATTGCATATTGAGCAGGAAAAAATGCTGTCATTGTATTTGTGCTGTATTAACTTGCAGGTCTTAATGTAGAACTTCCTTCAATTCATGGAACTTGCCAACATATTCCTCCCTGCATTTATTTTGACACAAAAGATATGTTTGCAAAGGATTTTTTTTTTCCTGGTTGTCAACCTGTTCAGCCACATCTACATCACTGAGTCTGCAGAGATGTCAGGTAGCAGATGCTGCCTTACACAGAGCCAGTGGGCAGAGCAGCCTTGGTACAGTTCAGAGCAGTAAACAAACATTGCACCAGGCTCAGCATGAGGACTTGTCCAAAAATCCACCCTGGAAATGGGATAACACTCAGACTGCAGAACAAACACAGTCCTCTGCCCTGGGGTTAATGGAGAAACTGTGGGATGCAAAAATATTTTACAAGACTGACAGCAAAGAAAAGGAAACGTATCGTAACTGATTATATAAAGACCAGTAAGACTTCAGTTCAGGGTCTAAGGTGGATGAACTCAAGTATTTTTAACAGAATTATTCAATTATTCAACAGATGGATGTCCATGGATATTTAACACATTGAAGCTGTTATTTTAGTAGTCTCTGTAGCCTTCTTCTTGATCTTGAATATGTCTCATTTTGACTATAGAGGCCATGAATTTAACTTCTTAATTTAAATGATGAGTCTCAAAAGAAAAAAAAAAAAAAAAAACTAAAAAACAGTCAAGCCCAAACCCAAATAAACAAATTAAACAGGCCCCACCTGAAGTATCTAGAATGTTAAGAAAAAAACAGGAAAACTGTCAAAACCTACAAAAAGTTATAGAAGCTGGTACTGCTGTGGGATCACATGGGCAATACAATTTTCCTCAATATAAGGTATCTTTGTACAGTACCTCTGACCTGGCACCTTTGATATTCAAGAATACTTGCAAAACATTTGCAAAATACATACAGCAAAGAAATTAATTTGGCCAAAACTGCTGCACTGTACTCAAAGAAACAAAACCCATCTGATAATGCTACAGAAGGACATTTGGGGAGAACACCACCATTAGTGATCAACACAGCTGCAGTGAATGAGGTCAATAAGAAAAAACTCAGAGGAATATGCCCCAAGCAGGTGAGGCAAATTGTGGGGGAAAGAGAAAAAACACTCCCTCGATCAGGAATTAAATTTCTAGCATGTAAAAATTAGATCAGCCGGCAGAAGAATCTGGCTTGCTATTGCTTAAACCTAATTGCTCAAAAATTCAAATAAAAACCCTCCTTGTTTATACTCAGGGCTCTCTGACCTCCTTCTAGGGAATGTCCCCACAACATCCTGTAATTCAGTGCCATTAGCATTAGTTACAGTTTCCATGCCTGTGACCCTGGAGGGATGGAGAGCAGGAGGAGGAAAAACCTCACCCACAGCCAAGCAGCCATTTTGCACCAGTGGGATTTCTCCTTCGTGCTCCCCAGCTTCTTTATTGCATTGCTGTGCTAGAAACTGCAATTTAATAGCATTGCTCTTGTTTGTGCTCTAATGAACACAATCCGATTACTGCTCCGCCACTGAGAGATTGAACCTGGCACTGGTCACCTCCACCTCTGTCACTCATCATTAGCCAGCTAAAATGTTTTAATTGAAATAATGGCTTGGGACAATAATGCCTGCAAGGCATTAAGGATTGTAAATAAAACAAAAAAAAAACCAAGACAACAAAAGAGCAAAACCAGGGCTGGCCCAGGGTCTGGGTGACTTAAGGTGGTACAGGATCATTTCATCATGTTCCTCACATTATGGAAAGGTCGAGGAATTTTACTGTTGTGAAGAATACTGTGCCTTCAGTGTGAAGGTAACCTTTTAACTTCTCTAATTTTACAACGGTAATTTAGATATCAGACTCAATCTTACCAAAGAAAATTCAAAAGTTATAGTTCAGAACTTAAAACCATTGGTAGGGCCAATGTATATTGTCACTCTCAGACATGCCTTACCTTCATGTCTAAACAGTACAGTGAAAACTAGCAAAGAAACTCTTTTTGACCCAAGTATTTTGGCCATGGGCAGAGATACTTTGTTTTCCTAAACTGTATCACTGTGCTGCAATTAATGCCATTAAAATGAATATCACTCACCTAGAACATTAAGGAGATTAGGAAAACAACAAAATTACAGTTTCAGAAACCCCAAGGAGCAAAAAGAGACATTATCAACCTATCTGCTTAAAATGTACATTTACTTAAAATATTTGTACAAAGGACCTAACATTTCTGCTTAAGATACAGCACTCTATGAGCAAATATAATTTATTTCTGTTGGCATTTCAATGTCTAGCCAAGGCAAATGAGTTTTTCTGTCTGTGCTCTAATTCTGTAATTTTGTCACCAAGGTCAATACAGTCCCATGAGTTAATGGGACTTCATGGGAGCATAAAATCTAGTCTTAGCTTTCTGTGATCTATTGTCCCTGCAAGAGCTCCTAGGTGGCCCATCCACAGTGCAGGGAGGAGCATTTATTAAGTTCTTAAACCCAGAGTTACAAACATTTGGCCTACATTTACTTGTCCCAGGCATTGCAGCTGGTTAAGTGATACAGAGCCTGGATAGGATAGTGATAGATAGGAGTGAGATGATCAAAGTTGAGGGGTGTTAAGCTCAAGCCCAGCCAAGCACAGGGTGAAGACAATTTATGGTATTTGGGTGGAAACCCAACACCTTTGCTACAATGGTACCCAGGCTTAAGCACTGAAGGCACAGCTTGTTCTGCCCAAGGTTTCCCTCATTTCCACTTCACTTTTACATCTGAAGTTCCCCTTGAAACTTCATATTGACAAAACTGGGAACTCCAGATTTTCAAAGGTTGAGTATTTCTAGTATCAATCATTTCATACTGTATTCTCTTCATTTAATGGACTTGTTTTGAACAGCCATGCCCACCTCACACTTTAAAAGCATGTCAGAAGTCTTCGAGGCTTCAGTCAGGTAAAAAAAATCAAACCGAAACACATTCTGCATGTCCTTTCTTATGGCTTATAATGAAAAGTTAAAGTTAATATTAATAATAATACTGATAAAGCAATTATCATTTATACTCTGATATTATCACACACCCTCAGTCCCAGGGCCTCCTTTAGCTTAGGTCATCCCTTTCTCCTAGTTTACAATCTGAGCTGCCTCAAAGCACAATAGACACAATAGAGGGGGGGAAAACAGGGACAGAGAGAACTGAAAATGCTACAACAAACAGATCATAGCACTGGATCAAATAAAGCAGAGCTTTAGACTTTAGATTCAGTGAACTGGCTGAGTCTTTACAGGCAGTTTCCTAAAAGCATTCTTTTAGGCATTACTATTATGAAGAGATCTACAAGCAAACAAAACGGCAGCCAGATTTACCCTGAAGAATAGTTTTGCCTTCCATACACAGCAACGTGGGAAAAAAAAGGCTAAGATGCATCTGGAAAAATTTGCAAAATTATGCAACAGTTCCTTCAGAAGAGAAATGCTTATCTGTTTTGCAAAGTCTTGCTTGTTCTCAGGCAAAGAATTCATTTTTTTTAGTCCTCTGAGAAAAGTAAATGCTAAAAAAACACAATCAACTGGAAGAAGAGAACTTGAAAAATAAACAGAATATAATTCTCAAATCGTGACATTAAAGATGAATGTGTAATTTCCTGGATTTCTCAGTATCTAATGACTCACAGGTGTTCACCTAGGCCAGGCTGGGCAACAGCAAAGCTCAGCAGACCCATCATGTCCTCATTCCACGGCTACCCATTTTGTTTCACCTTTTAATAGCTCTTCAGCTAATGATTTTCACACAAATAGCACATAATAATTACAGATTTATACTGAATATCTCTCAATGTCACTTCCAAACAGCCACACTGTAGAGACTCTTTGGAAATTCCTATCATCATCACAGCCCACATATACAAGTAGGTGTGTACACATACATGCAGGGTAAATTGCAAAGCCTACAAGGATTTGTGAACATTTTCATTATTTGAACAACCAAAAAATTAGGATGAACTCTGCTGAAAGCCCAAACCATTCCCCAGCTGAGATACCAAAGGCTGAGAACATATATGTCATCCAGAGAAGCCCAAAAGAGAACCATTAAATAAGATGACTTGTGACTTCCATCCATCCATCTCTAAGTGCAGGCAGGAGGAAGTTTGAGCCAAACAGTTCATAAAAACATCGCTGCTATGAAAGAAAAAAAATCTACCACTATAATTGTACCATTCAGATAGAATGTGTAGGGGCAAAAATGGTGTAGAAAGCATAGAAGAAAAGATAAATATCTAAAGTGGAAAATAAAAGTATTTACACCCTTTCCTTTCCTTTCCTTTCCTTTCCTTTCCTTTCCTTTCCTTTCCTTTCCTTTCCTTTCCTTTCCTTTCCTTTCCTTTCCTTTCCTTTCCCCTTTCCCCTTTCCTTTTTTCTTTCCTTTCCTTTTTCCTTTCCTTTTTTCTTTCTTTCCTTTCCTTTTCCTTTCTTTTTTCTTTCCTTTCCTTTT
>CM031857.1:110335855-110413254 GCA_018697195.1 Certhia americana
GCTTCTGCATCCTCTGCAGCTGCCCTAGGGCACGTGTGGCTGCCGAGGTAGGGACTGTGGGAGACCGGCTAGTGTTGTCCTTGTGAGAGCCCCCCGAAATACACCAGGTGCCAGCTACGCTTGGTGACATGTGTCAGTGTCATTTGTCACAGAGCTGTGTGTGAGACCCCCCAAGAGAATCACCCACAGGGCGAAGACTGGCTCATCCAGCCATCAAACCTGCAGGGATGCTTTGGGCTGGTCCCTTACACACCCAGCAGGGCCTGCCCTTGCTCAGGTTTCTGCTTTACTGTGAGGGTGGCACCAGGAGAAGCAGCTTTGGGGTGGTCAAAGCATGGAAATGATGTTTGGTCTGGTGTATCTGTACAGATCCCATTCAACAGTCATGTCAGTCACACCTGACCTCCTCACTCGGCAGAAGGTTCCCAGCTCCAAGACATCCTCTGAGCCAAAGACTCTTGAGTCTCTGTCATTCTCCATTTCCTGGATCTGTACATTGGGAAAAGGAGGCCATGAGAGTCAGGAGAGGGTTTCCTGTCCCTCTTCCATGATACCTCAAGTGAGAGTTTATGGGGTTCAGGGACAGGAGCATCTGTGATGGAAGTCACAAATATTGACCACAATGGGTACTGTCCTGAATTTTTAGGCACAATGGGAGGGAAGAAAATTAAAGGGACAGGAATTAGTATAAAAGTAGAAATATATATTCTTACTTTGATCAAAAGAATCTGTCTGATTAAATCAAACTACAAGACTTCTTTATCCTGAGAGAGCACTATTATCAAATTATCAGAAATAATTTTTGCAGAGACATTTCAAATCCCATATGAAACACTGAAAATTGGGGAAGGCTATTCCAAAAGCAGAAGTGGCTAATTTTATGGACCCTTGTCAAGGGTAAACTATGGTTATATTTACGTATTTAATGCAAGGTGCCACAGCCTCCTAATGTTCCCAATGTATAACACTTATACCTGAGTTTCTTCTGGTTCCTGTTTTTCTCTTGTGGCTCTAAGAATTAATATCCTTTTTTATTTTATTTCTAATGTGAGTGTTTGAAACAGAAGGATGTGCTGCCTGCATTTCAGGGTGTGTGGTGCACATCCTAGAGTCACATGAAGGTCCATGGAGTGTTGCAGGGCACAAAGCCCTAAAAGGGCTTCTGTTAAGATACAACAGAGCAAACATCTGTGTCATTAAGTCTGTTTCTATATGTTCATGGGCACATTACATAATCCTGCTAGGGAATAAATCTAGCACTGTCTAGAGCAGACCTAACCTCTCCCAAAGCCAGGTTGGTCGCTTTTCCCTCCTCTCTCCTGCACTGTCTGGCTCAAAGGTTCATTTTTCTCATCTCAGAAGCTTCTGCTTCTGTAATGTTTACACCATATGTGTTGGCAACCCCAGCCAGTACAAAAACTAGCACACCATGGTACATTTAGACAGGTACTGTATTCCCCTCTTTGCTTTTCTGTTTGCACTGTTGTGATGCTTGTCAAGCACTTTAGGATCCTCAGATATTGGGATACACATTTGCTGATCCAAATAATGATTTCAGACACAGGCACCAGTCCAAAGGTGTCTGTCTTCAACAGGTATGAGCAGAAAGCTGTACATAACTCTAATAAAGCCTCTTTGATGGCATAAAGATGATTTGGTTTGGGGTTTTTTTGGTCTGGAACCTTCACATCTAATCACATTAGGATTCGGTTTCAGGTTTTTGTGGTACCATTACTCCTCTCATCCCATGTGGTTCTAAATAATTTAATAGATAAAGTGTGTTCTATCTGGATTTTGGTACATTAGCCTTTGAATGCATGATGTTAAAAGCAGTGCAAATTTTCTGGGAAAACACAGCAGCTGAGAGTCTCCACATTTTCTCACCTCAGACTAGAGCTTGTCTGGGATCAAATACATTATTTTCATAAAATTTCTTAGGCTCTCTGACACTGTGGCAATAAAATGACACAATAGCTATGCTATGATGTCTGGTAGAAAATGTACTGACAGCCATGGACTAAATTTTGAGGACTTCATGGAAAATTGACGGAATAGGGGTCAAAGCCAAAGATCACCACATTTACAGTGTAGGAGGTAGAATTTAGGCACATGATTCATCACTGTCTGATCAGTGGCTGGTAAAACCACTGTGCAGCTTTTAAAATTACCCATCTTCTCAGTTTCTACTCCTTAAATAGTAGTGCATTTTTTAAAAAAACAGTTTTTCATTGTTTGTGATGTGTTACAGTTGTTCTTCAACATGTTCGGGGGAAAGTCTCTTCTTCAGAACAAGCTGGTTCGCATATCTGAAATTTCCTGCTGGCAAGTAAATAAATGGATGTTAACATCACCTTTAGTCAGAGCATCAGAATGGATTCCTCTGTTACCTGCAGACTATACTAGCACCTGCTTCAGGTGCAGAAGTGTGATTGAAGCCAGGAATTCTTCTAAATTCCTGGTTTGAATGCAAACTTCCACTTGTGCCAGGCCCCTGTCAGTGATCCCTGGGTGTTCATCCTCCTCCCACCCTTGTCCTGACATGCCCTGAGCATGCCCTGGGCTTGGTGCTTTCAGGCACCCAGTGAATCTGGTGCTTGCACTTCCACCCCTGGTGGAGAATCCCTCAAAGTGAACATGGCTTGGCACCTCCCTAACCTGCAACCAGGTGTTGCATGTGTTGCTGTTGCATCTCCTGCCTTTGTGCTTGCTGAACACTGATGTTGCAGGAGACAGGTAGATTTAAATACCTTTCTAAACATGTATTTTACACTCTTTCGAATTTCCCTCATGCAATCAGTGCAGAAATTGTGAAAGCATGTCAGTGCTTCTGAAATACTGCACAATTAAATGAGCATAAACTGCATGCCAGGCTTTCCACTAGGGGAACACTGCTGTAAGGTGTCTCAGCAGGTTGTCTGATCTGTCCTGCACTCTGCAGTGGCATCACCCCTGACTGAAATGTATCTTGATTAGCAGTGAACGTTGACTGGAGAGGTAAATGTTAATAGCCAAGAGTTTTAATCCAACACAAACAGTCTGACATTCATCTAGAGCTAATAAGCAAAAATTTAATATTTTATCAATCAGATGCATTCAAAGTAGGACTGATCATTAAATGTAAAACCTATAAGATTAAGCCTATTAGTAGAAACAATGAGGAAAAGTAAACATTCACATTCTGAGCACACGCAGAGCCACAGCACAAGAGCAGAGCAAGGGTCTGACTGCCACGATGCAGCCAAGCCTGCAGCTGCCTGGGGGTGGGGGCAAGGATCATGGGGACCCCCAAGGGAGGGTGACAGCCAGGCCTGTCCCACCCCTAGGCAGGAGTAGCACCCAAAATTAGGTCCCTGCTGATGCCATAATTATTGAATACAAGTGCACAAGTTTTTAAAACAAAATAATTTTAGCTTTCTTATTATTGCCATCTGTCTTTGTGGACTTGAGGACCTTCCTGGTCAAAAGGGTATAGAGGCAGCCTCACATTCAGTAGAGGGGAGCCGTGTAGGCTCTAACACAACAAGGAGTCATCACATGTATCCTCAAAAGATCTCACAGCGAAGCCATTCATCAAGATTGCTTGTGTAATGAAACCCCAAGAAGGAGTGGAACAAAACTGCTGTGATGTCTCAAAGCATTCCAAGTATCCTTACTTCATAGTCTCTGTTTTCCTTTCCATCTGCTTGTCCTAATGAGTCCACTTTTACAAATCTGTGACTGGTGTAACCACTATTCTGATGGAAGTATTAAAAACAATAACGGTAATCATGCAAATATATGCATACTTACTGATATAACCAACAAAGAACAAGCAAGGGAAAAAACTTAAACTAACGTAAATTAATTCCCCAATGTCAGGCTCATCCTTGCACTGTGCTAATCTCTTCCTGATGATTAGCTATAGTAGTTTTCAGTTCAGGCTGATACAATTTCCTATTGCTTGTCTTATTTTGCAAAATTTTTCTCCAAAAGAAATCAATTTTTTAGGTTTGTGGTGGTGTTCACTATTGTTATTAGCATTAATACCTGCATGCAGAGGTGTTTGACGCTGCCCTGGCATCTGTGATGTGGACTTGTGCCAATTCCTAAAGACATTTGGCATTTCATGGGCAATGTCAGTTCCTGCCATGCAGAATTCCTGGGGGCCGGGTCCACAGGTCACCCATACAGGCAAGGATAATGACAGAATGGAAGGCAAGGTTTTATGCAGATGTAAAGGAGTTAGAAAAATTGAAGTACCTTAGAAAGTACCATATTGCTGCTGTAGACAGAGGCAGACATAAAGACAGACTTAATCAAAGGGTGTTGCTCAAAAATAATCAGTGTTTTTAAAGTAGTGACAAGAACTGTACTTGTTCTGAACTGAAAACCAACAATGTTTGCTATGTAATTCCTAATTTTTTAACTGACCCTTGTTTAAAATCTATTTGACCTCAGTTCTTTTTCTCTTGAACTAGATGAAAAAAAGCTAAAGATGCAAAGCAGTTGAGAACACTGAAATTGCATCTCTTACCTCTAGACAGACAGTGTCCTGAGCAAATGCACTGGCATACCTCAGAACACATGAGTAAATGAAAAACTTTCATCCCTTTAACAAAAAAATCTACCATGTCCTTCACCAATAACCTAATCTGCAGAGTTCCTGAAGAGACAAGTTATTCCTCTCACTCATGCCAAATGTTTTCCTGTGAGTAATAGCTGGTGACATTTTATTTTCTCTTGATCATGATGGTCCTGCTGCTTTGCATCTATGGAAGTCACAGCACACTGTTTCCATCTGCCACTTGAAAGATAGCCCCCTTCCAGTCTGTCCACTACCAGCCTTCATTATTAATTCATTGCTGATTTATTTCACCTTTATGGAAGTCAAAAAGAAGCCCCTAGGCATGCATTCCTCTGGTTCCTCATTCTCTTTATCTTTCCCCCATGTTTCTTCTGCCTCGCTCCCTAATTTTTAGCTGTGGTGAAATAGCCCATTATCAGTAGCAAATCTCATGTTATCATGAAGGAAAAAACATACAGGAAGATCTTCCAGAAGCTCCTACAGTGCAAATATGGGAAGAAAGAATTAAAGAAATGAACAACAGGACACATAGGCTACCATGTATTGATAAGGAGGTTGCTGTGCATGTGTTAGGTATTACAATTTGTGTATATGGTAATGCTGCTGTGACTAATTGGGGGGATGTTGTTCTCTGCACATTTCCACAATCCAATTTGGCCCTGCATAAATTGGAATATCATCAGTGAAATCCCTGAAAATAATTAATAGATTAGGAAATACGCTTGCTAGTGAAAAATCTAAATTTGAAGAGGAGAAGGTTAAGAGGTTATTGTTTTTACAGGTGGGATTCATTTCATCTCATGCTGCTCATCTGCACTGGCTCTCAAGATCCCTTCTCTGGGCCATGGGAGGGAGTGGTAGCTCTAAAGACTGATTTATACCGTGCTAGAGTAGTAAATCAAGACAGGCAGAACAAGTTTCCTCCTGAGATTCCTGGATCTCTCAAAGGACACTTAATTGACTTGGGCTAAATAAGCTTTCAGATGATTAGAACTGGTGGCCTCAGCCCCACCCCAGGTATGTGCTCAGGGAGCAAAGAGCTACTCATACAGCTCTCCAGTGAAGGTTACAGAAGTGCTAACTAATACTTCTAACCTAGAAGAAAGGGAGAAATCAACACAAAGCTTCCCTGGAAACTTACCACTGGGTTTATCTTGTACAGACTGTAGGATCTTTGCTCATGAGAAGCAGCAGCAGGCTGTGAGTTGAAGATGACTTGGGTCCTTGCTCCTCCAGGAAGGTTGGGACTACCTTGCAAAGGTCTGTGTTGTCCTACTCATCCTCTGTGCCCCTCAGTGCCCTGGGACAAAGCTGAAACACCTTCTTGGATGGGCACGAAGGACCCTTTAGCATGGAAGGCTGGGGCCTTGTGCATTTTTAATGTCATTGCACAGATTTTGTGCACCCACAGACACAAGCAATGTGAGCTGTGTGCTGGGCCAGAATCAAGTTTGTATCTTATAATTGCCCCTTGCACTCTGTGTTTTCTAAATAGTCAAAATCCCAGCACTGCCAAGAGCTGATTTTAATGCAAATCTTTCTGTGCCAAATCTTCTGAGGTCAGGGCTTGATCCTGTTCTCTGAGGCGTAGTTTAGATTTTCCATGTATGGTGTTTTGTTTCTTTTTAGTCTATATACAATTTTTATTCTTTTCAGGCCTAATCTTCCTCCAAAATCTTTAATTACTCTATAAATTCCAAAGTCCATCTCCTCATTAAGTTTTCCTTGTATACTTTTTCGCTTAACTCATTTCCATAAACACAAACTTCCTCTAAACAATTTAAAAATTGCATATGTATCCTTACTAGATGTACAATAGTTTAAAATTTGTAGAATCTGGATCTGACAATAAGCAGGGCTTTTTATATTCATGACATTTTTAGTCTCTTAAAGTATTTAGGGCTATTTTTGGTTATTGTCTTCCGTTTTGTAGGTGTCTCCTTTTGTAGTGCTTGGTTATTTTGATAAGCTCAACTTGCCAAAGAGCTTTGTTTATATTAGCACTCCTGTATTGGGCAGCTAGGATCACACATAAGTCTCTTTGTTTTCTGAAAAATGAGGCTGCTGTATTCATTTTATGTTTGCAATCTCCTGTTGAAGCCAATCTTCTAGTTTCAATATAATAAAAATAAGTTTAGATACATCAGAATTTTAACTGCTGTCCCATACAGACACTGAACAATAGTTTTCAAATCGAAATATTATTCAGTCTTCTCTCACATGTCTCATGATCAGTGTTTTGGTTTCATGAGGTAGCCAGCATGTAGTTAGTGTTGCTGTGGCTTGTGTTTTGCAAATAGCAGATTTTAGAGGAGATCAGTACCAAAAAGGGTATTTTAAAGAGCTGCTACTTTACAGATGTGATCAAGCAGCCAGACAGCATCATGAACCCTTTTTTAATCCCATTCCTCAGCTCAAGGATATATAGTTGTTTTTTTTTCTTGCTGGTGACTGCATTGAATGGAATTGCCAGGGCCGAAGGCAACTCTGACTATTTTACAGAAAGACCTCACCTGATCCTGGCTCTATCTTCATGAACTAGATCCTTGAACCAGAATATCACCTACAATCTGGAATATCACCTACAATTTAGAATATCAATCAACTAGGTTGCAATGTGAAAGCAGAAGCTTGTCATGTTCAAGTACCTGACCCTACTGTCTGCAGGTTTGGGAGCAGGATTGCAGTGATGCTTCATCTTCTGGCAATTGTCATTTTATGGCAGATGGCAAAAAAAACCCAAAATCAAGGTGAGCCTTCTGCATTTCCTCTGCTGGGATTAAAATCTTTGTCCTGAGCCACTGTGTGCATTTTTCTGGTTAACTCCTTTCTGCATGCAGTGGCCTTTGCTTTCCCTCATGCCTGTCCAGGGAATGGTTGATACCTGATGGGGATGTGTCAGGTGTTTGTAAATCTTTATGTGCAGTCACTTGGCAGTAGGGTACTCTGCAGGGCCGTTTCCATCTACCTTCCTAGTTCACACACTGTTTTATTTGAATCTTAAAATTGTAAAATATCCTGAGTTGGAATCCCACCATGTGCCTGAGAGCATTGTCTAATGTTCCATCAAAACTCCAAATGATGCCCTGGGATCAGACCATGCACTGATTTGGGTCTGTACTCTTTTTGAAGGCTTGCCTGCTTCCCTAACATCCTTTTGGTCTGTCTTGGATTTTTTGCTTCTGGTTCCACATTATTGGTGTTCTCTTCTTTTGTTGTGTGAGCCTGAACTCTTTCAGTCTTTACCCCCATTCCCTGCATGTATCTGCAGCATAAGCACAGCTGTTGGGAAAACTGCTATGGCATTTTTCTGAGAACTGTGACACTCCCTACTGCTCTTGTACTTGTGGTTTGTTCAGCTGAGGAACATTCATCCACGATGTCTCCACCAGTTTGGAGATAGGTCACAAAATAAATTTCATTGTTTGGATTTTTTCAGTCTCACAGATTGTGGTGGGAAGGGCTGGTTTGTCTGCAGCTTCTGCCACATATTTTTGCTTGGCTTGCTGCTGATCACTGATGTATTTTGCAATCTTGTTCTGGTGAATGTCAAGAGTCAGTGGAGCAATTCCTGCTGGTGTCAGGGACTGCTTTCTGAAAGCCTCTGTAATGGTTTCTATTGCTATTCTAAAACAATTGGGTGTGAAAAATACTGGTTTGCTTTTCAGGTATGATTTTAAATGAAAAGAACCTTCACGTGTGCAAGCAGACAGACATTTGTCTAAGTTACAGTGCTTTCTGGAACTGGTACCTGGACAAAGGCACAAGAAATATCTCATCTGGTAATTCTTTTGACAATTAAATATGACTTCCAATCTATGTCAGTCAAGTGAAGCAATTTGAAGCAGTTCTGTCAGTCAAGTCTTTTGAATTCACAGTCATAAATGCCTTAGCACTGAGGGAAGATTTTAATAAACCAAGTGTATTTGCATACTTTCATAACTGAAGAATGTGTATAGACAATCAGAAAGAACTGGCCTTTTTAATATTGGTTAGTGATTTCAAATACCTTGAGTTCATTAGAAAAGTCAGCATTTCACCTGGGATTGACTGACCAATGAAAATAGCAGACATAAGCAAAGTAAACACACTATGACTAATTAGCAAATACATGTGGTATTTCTGAAAAAAAATCATGACATTTTCATATGAGGCTCTGGGATTGTACATTATATAACCACTTGCTTAATGAAAGAAGGTATTTTGAAATTAGATATTTTGATATGCCTGTATCTTTTAAACTAAAATAGCCATGTCCCCATGAGCTTTTGCTACATTATAAAATATTATTCCCTTGAGAAGCAGGTATAGCTTTCCCCCTGAACCAGTTGTTGCACAGTATGGAACAGCACAGCTCCTGGAGATCACTATGTATCACCCTGTTCCAGGTTCAGCACCTCTGCAAACTGTATTGCAGAGCTGGGCTGGCCAATAGTGCCTGTATTTATTCTGATCAAAAGGTCAGAGATAAATTGACCTTTAAACCCTCACAGGCTTTGTATGAGCTCTCTGTTGGTGGAGGGCCATGCCTTAAACCACAACAGACTCCTTCCAGGGAACTCTTTTCTGCCAAAAGGTTGGCTTTTCTCTCCCAAGTTATTGTCTGGAATTTTCCATATCTGGTTTCCCTTCGTGCAATTCTTTGTAAACCACAACCACACCTTCTAAACTGGATTGTGAAATTTTGCTGTGTAGGTGTCACATAGCAGTGATATGGCAGTGCTGCTAAGCCTACATCCACAGTGGTTTGCTGTTCCTGAGGAACAGGTGACAGATGGGCAAGACTTTGGCAGTGGACAGCACACAGAAGAATGTAGGTAAAGCTGACATGAAAGAATTTATGGTGGCAGGAACACAAATACTGGCACCTCCACAGGTGCTGTATAGGACTGCTGGTAGTGATATTTAATTGATCCAGATGTGGAATATTGTCATGACGGCTGTGCTGTGTTGACTGATTTCTTCATTAGGAATGCCTGTAATTTGTTTTCCCTCCCCTCTGAGAAGTATTGATGAAAACAGCCTGTGCAAGGTGTCCAGGGCTCCAGAGGAGAGCTGACCAACAACTGCAGAAACAGGCATGGCATGTCTGTGAATGGGACATGCTCTAATAATGCCAAGCACAGGGAAAAGGAAATTTAAGGTCCCTTCCAACCCAAACCATTCTATGATTCCACAGACCCAGGGCACTGTTCCTCTGGATAATCTTGCAAGTGAGCAGTAAATCTTATGTGGCATGGGAACTCACTTTTGGATTTGAGGACCTTCTTAAACTTGGGGACATTGGAACCTGTTTTCTGAGGTTTATATTTTAGGATGGCATTATGCATTTGCGATAATTCTTCCCCAAATGACCAAGGCTGGAAAATCATATAATCATTTAAGTTGGAAAAAACTTCTTATGATCATCATGTTTATATACTGTAATGGACAGGAACTGTATAACTTCTAAAAAACAGTTTCTAGCATTCATAGCCTGCCTTCATCATTCCACCAACTGAAAAGTATATCCTGAACAAGGACATGATAATAGTGTTGCTTATTGGCCACCAAATAATCTCATTTTGAATTCTGAAGGCTCCAGCCCTGACCAGGGGAAACCTCCAATCCCCTGGCACAGGGAGCACTGCCCAGGGGTCAGGGGAGGTGATCCCCCAGGAGGGGTGCCTGAGCTCTGGAGGGAAGTCACCACCACTCCTGTCTTCAAAAAGGGCAGCAAGGAGGACTCAGGAAACCACAAACCCATCAGCTTCACCTTCATCCCCAGGAAGGGGATAGAACAACTCATCCTGGGTGTCACCTCTAAGCCTGAGGAGTCAACACGGGTCAGTAAAAGGTATCCTGAAATACCAGAAGTCAGTGACGCTGCCCAGAAGCCTCCTGAATTGGGATTTCAGAGCTATAGTGCTTTAGCAGGGACATACACACAGCAAGGTTCACCCAGGAAAGGACTGGGATTCACCCAACATCTTCACTTAACCTTGGCTCTTTGCCTTTAGCAGAGACTCCAGTCACCCCCACAGGGCTGCCCTGGGAGTGTAGCTCCATGTGCCTCTCCTCTGTGGAACCTCATGAGGAACATGTTCCTCTTTTTTTTTTTTGTTTTGTTTGTTTGTTTGTTTGTTTGTTTGTTTGTTTGTTTGTTTTAGTTCCCTATGCTCACCACCACCTTCTCCCCTCAAAATATTTTCTCGTGGACTGTTTTGTGATGTTTCAAATCACCCTTTCCCCTGCTTTTTGACCATCCTCTTTCCTACATAGCTTCACAGCTATGAAGCCTAAGCCTCTTATGATCTGTACATCTGACCAGTGGCATAGCTGTTTAGAATCATCATTCCTGGAAAGAAAAAGTGGGAGGAAAAGGAATAAAAGCACAAGTACAGAGGCATTTCCAACACTGTAGGCTCAATCTATCTCAGATCTAGAGCCACCTGCAGCAGGAACTGAGAGTTCATGCTCACAGCTGCAAGCTAAAGCTAGATTTTTCTCTGGCCAAAGAGCAGTCAGAAAAAACAGGGTACCTGAGCCTACACTTTAAATATTAAATATTGCCAGGCCTCTGCAGGTTCCTTTTCTGCTTCCCAATCAGAGTCCTTTTGATATAATTTTTCTGCAACAGCCCCTCCACCAAGGACGCAAACTCTGCTTAGTTTGGTGGCACAATTGTTTTAAGCCTCTCCTTGGAGGTCATGCATCATGAATTTACCCAAGAGAAAGGTATTGTGACAAAATTGTCCTGATGCATACAGGGCATGGGAAGAAAACTGAGGCATTCATTTAATTAATTGCACCATCTGGAGGCAGGATTGGCCATACTTAAACATTTATCCAAACTTCTTAAAGAATGCATCTTAACAGACGAAGAATGTTTCTTTCATTATGGATACTGTGAGTTTAATCCCTGCAGCTGCTTATGTTAATATTTTCAACAGATTTTTTCCCTTATCTTTTTCTTCTCTAGACTCTACAGCCCAATTCCTTCAATTCTTTCTTGCATGCAATGTTTTCATGCCCTCTGATTATTTTAATTTCTCTCCTCTTTACTTTCCCCAGTTAGTGAGCATTTTTCTTGAGCTCAACAGTGATCCCACTATTCTGGTTAAAGTATCACTATCACTAATAAAGTGGAAGAGTTGCTTCAGGTACCTCACAATGCTGCTTAATATTGCATTTAACTTTCTCATAACAACATAATGTTGACTTATGCTCTGCTGTGACCCACCATAATCCCCATATCTCCTCCTGGAGAAGGTTTGTATTTGTACTGCTGATTATTCTTTCCTGTCTCACTGTCTTTCAGGTCTCCCTTCTGTTTGCTTTAGGCAGTGCCTTCCATTTGTCAGGATTGCTTTGAATACTAATTTGTATTTGCAGCCCCTTCTGCTTAATGCCACATGCAAATACAATAGGCATCCTCTATTCCATCACCTCAGTCATCAGTGGAAATGATGCAATCTCACACTTGGACAGTGTTTTTTGGTAGCTACCCTTGGTAAATGCTCTAGGAGTTACCTCTCAGAAGATCCACCTGGACCATGTTCTCTCATCTTATTTGTGAGGATATCAACACAGAGACTACATTAAAAGCATCTCTGTGATTCCTATTGATCTTCACAGCTGCTGTATGGATGTACATGGATCTGAGTTCTTGGAGTTAAAATTTTCCTTTTTTTTTTCTCTGTACTGTGTTGATCTGCATCTTTGACTTCTGCTGTAAGAATGATAGTAAAATAATAAATTAGAGTGATGGAATTATTCCTCTTAAAAAAAAAAAAAAAGAAAAAAAAAAAAAAGAAGAAAAATAAATAGGTTGATTCAGCTTGAAGATGAAAACTGGAGAGGATATGTCTACCTCTGCAGTAGGTGTCTAATTTCCTGTCATATACCACAAGCATCTAGTCAGAACAATCTGTCTAGAAGGCTACTCAGCTCTCCCAGAGATATACACTGAATGTTTACTCAGGTGAGTTGACTTTAGGCTCAGTTGTCTCACCTGGATCTTTCTCCACCTGCAGTAGGAAGTCAAACACAGGCCTGATTCGGGGCCCCTTCATTCAAGAGCCAAATCCTACCTGCTAAATTCTGTGTAACACCCAGGAAAACATGCTGTCTTCAGGATGTTCTAGTAAAGTTTTGCTGAACACTTTTACAGTGTAGAAGAAAACCAGAGAAAGGATAGTATTTACAGTGCAAATTGAAGTAATGCTGCTCCACTGGAATTTGTTATTGCTGATCTCAATAGCTGCTTACAGTGGTGGGTAGTGTTTTGTAATGTGAAAAGCATTGTGAATCTTCCTAACTGACCTGTGAGTCATCTTAAATTACTAATGTTGCTTACAGGTATGGTAATTAGGCATTATCCTGTCAAAAATCTGAGGGGCTGGGGAGGAAAGTAAAGTAGTAACAGAATGAGAAGCAACATTGTTAAAATTTGTTTCCCTTGTAACTGGATTTCATTCCAAAACATCTTCTCTTACATACACTAGAAGGAGCTCAGGATGCTGGTGGTGAGAGATCACAAAATAGTGAAGAACTTTTGGCACAGATGTAGTTTCAGCTGATGAAGTCCTTTCTGGAAAACGTGTCACTATACAATTTGCTTTTTCACAGATCTTCACAACCATTTGGTTGTTGGGGGAGGGAGGGGTGTTTTTTGCACAAGTAGAGAAAAAGATGAAAATCTTATGAGAAGCCAACTGAAATAAACAGACACTAAAAGGCAATGAAGAAAACTAGCATCTCCTGATCACTCTTTGATATCTATGCAGGATCCTCACTATCCCACAGCTGGCAGCAGGATGTCCTCAGTGTAAACTTACCTCTGTAGAAGTTTGCTCTCCCAAACATCTGTTTACCCCAGGAAACCCTTGAGTGTAAAACCATGGTATGCAAAATTTAAGGCCATGTCATGATCTTCTCTGAGTAGAGTGCTGGCAGTTTCATGTATAAGAAAAGTGGAATGCAATGACTTGGCCTTTTCATGTTTTGCAGATTTAAGGACCATTCCAAGGGCTACCAAGGGTGCTCTCATTCTTCATCCTCCTAAGCTGACACAGGAGCCCAGTGTGAAACAAATGGGCCTTTACAAGCCTGGCTTTGTTAGACAAAATGTGACTAATTACAGCCCACAGTTGTTTTGGGATTTGCTGCTAGCATAAAGCTTTCTTCCACTTATTCCTGCTACTACTCTCCAGACCTTACAGAAAGGATGGAGGAATTAGGAACCACACACTTTGCAGCTGATTCCCTGTGCTGAGCACAAATCCTGTCCCAGTCACACAGTCTGCCCTCCCTGTCCCACAGCCCAGTGCAGCCTGCTCCAGCCATCCAGTGGAATGTGCTGGCTGCATCTGCTGTCCCGTGCTCCTGTGCACACAACACCTCCAGTTTAATTTTTTAGCTTGTGAAGAGCCTGGCTCTTAACCCAAGCTGTGAAAATCAGCAGATTATTTCTGCTTTCTCTCCGTGCAGGGCTGGCCCAGGCCAGCTGTGTCCAGCAGGAAAAGCAGTGGTAGGTGAGCTCCACCTAAAGGCTTATCCCCAACTCTTTCCCAGAAAGGAAGGAGGGATTCACAGGCATCTCATCATGCCTGAGCCTCACGCTGTGCTCCACCTCCAGGGGAAATTGCAGCAATATCTAGGGGCTGTCAGTAATGCCTTTTGCCTCCATTGCAGCCAGCTGTGCTGCTGACCTAGCCTCATTTTGTATTTATCACCTTTTATTTATTGTTTTCAAGGTCATTCATGCAGTTATTTTGTATGACAGCCATGGCACTATTGAGGTTTAAATGCATAAAAATATATTCATGAATATGTGAAAGCTGAGTTGCACGTGTCTCTGTATGTTTCTCTTTTATAACGCATGGAAAGACTGTAATATAAATAATTTTTTAAAAAAAGCTGTGATTATCCAAGTCAAGGCTAGAAACTACAGCTTCTTGCATTCCAGAACAAACACCATTTCATCTTCCCTATGTGAGTGTGTGCACATACACATCATATTCTTGTATCATTACAGTTTAAGGGGAAACTATCACAATGTTGTGTCCTGAAGTTCATGGTGCCTGCAGATGAAAAGCCACAATTAACTCATATACTTCCCCCTTGAGGCAGTTTCCAAGCTGGAGAATACAGATGAGTAGAGAATACCTGCTCCTCATTGTTCAAGGCCATCCTTAAAGGAGGAATCAAATATAAGCGAAGAAACAGCTTGGGAGAAATCAGGGAACACAGGAATGGGTTCTTCCAGTGTAGGGACTCTCTTGTGCATCAAAAGGAATGAAATGTGTGAGACAGAAGCACCTCTAGTCCCAGGAGTGGTAATATATGAACATATGTAGCTCATATAAGATTAGAATCGCTCTAAAGTTTTCACAGTCTTACTGCAGGAGGTCACACTTCCAGTTACTGGGAGTGTTTGGACAGAGTGGAGATGTGTCTGACATCAGCAGGGCGATTGTTTCCACATGTAAGAGGTGCAGAGCAGGTGAGGACTAGCAAGGTAGGTGAGAGGGATGAAGAAAATGAACATAACTGTGTTTTCCTCAGTTAGGAGCAGCTGATTTGTGAATATCTGATGCTGAGGACTGCCAATATCCTGAGCAGGTCCTTTGCAGGAATGGATACTTCCCTCCTTGCCTCACTCATGAGCCTCAGGCAGGAGGCTTTGCTGGCCAGGCTTTGCTCTCACTGAAGCTGCTGATTGCTCTTCTTCCGTGTGAATGAAAGTGGAGTTAAGTAAATATTGAGCACCCTTGAAAAATCTCACTCAGAATTCATTTAGTGTTTATTTAGTTGAGTATGAATGGGGGGATTTCTTTGGCTAAAGAAAATCCTTGACTGTCCTTTCATCGAAGTCTACAATATGGTGTCTTAGTTCCCACAAGCATCCTCTGCTCTGTTTCGTCTTCTGATGTATTTTCCCCCACAGTTATAATCTGTAGAAGAGAACTACCTTTTTAAATATTGTTCCAAATTTGAAAAAATGACACCATTTCTAAACACCATCAATTTTGTTGGAGTTTCAATTATCTCTTTGTCAATGCTCTAAGGGGGAACAAAACAAGAGTTGGGAAAATCTGCATTTAAAAAAAATTAAACCCATAAAAAGCACAGATGAAAAGAGTAAACACAGCCATGCAGTTTCACATGGGATCACTGTGATCCCTTTTCTACAAAACATTATGTCTGGAATATTTATTTGGCTCCAACAAATGACCCCTGGTGTGGCCACAGAGAGCTGTGCTGGAGCTGAGGGACTCCTGAGGATCTGGGCACCAAGTGATATTTCACTTCAGGAGAATGATAAGGGATTCAGGCTTGCTAAATTTTGTCCATCTCACAAATAGTGGTGAAACAGCTGCTTCCTAAGTGCAGTGGAGAGGGACAGGTAGAGGTCTTTGCTCTTCTTCAGGATTTCAGAAATGGCAGAGGGCTGTAAGACTGAAGAGAGATGTCTGTGAAATAGAGCCTTGTTTTGTGCATGTATGAACATATACATATACACAGGAACATGGCATGAAGATCAAGGGTTACTACTTCTGATAGTGATATGTGGAAAAATTAATTTTACAACTTAGAGTTGTTAAAGTTTGGTATGCTTTATTTAGTGTTGAAGGTATATGGGGATAATTTTTTTAAAGGTATGTGTACTTTTTGTTGCATTTGTATTCTTTCTAATTTTTTGTATGCATATGAATTTTGTAATTTTTTATGTATATTTATTTTTTAGTTTTCTTTATTTTTGTTTTGTATGTTAGTTGTTTTATTAGTTCTTTTGTGTATATGTAGTGCTTATTGGGGGTTGCATGGGGGTTGTGAGAGGATGAAGATTGTTTTTTTTAGAATGAACTTTTTTTTAATGCATGTTTTTTAAGCTTTTGGTTTTAATTTAAACTTTTAATTTAAAAAGAAAGGGTTGGTTTTGTTTGGTTGTTAGGATTTTTAGGAGCTTTTACTATTTTGAAGTTTTGGAAGTTTGGCATTGTGTATTTGGTTTTTTATAATAGGGTTTGGGGGTTTTTTTAGCTTTTTTTTTAGTTGTTTTTTTGCATGTACACTATGTGCTGCAAGCTTGTCTCTTACAAGTCTAGCAAAAGTAATATTAAGCAACTAGTGTAGTTTAAACATTTAATAAATCTTTATTTTAGCCCCCTGACTTAGTCTTTCTTTTTTTTTTTTTTGAAAATTAGTAATTTTAATTTTTTTAAATAAATTATTGTTATTTAATATAGGGTTTTTTTAGCAGTCTTTGCTCTTCTTCAGGCTTTCAGATATGGTAGAGGGCTGTGAGACTGAAGAGAGATGTCTGTGAAACAGAGCCTTGTTTTGTGCATGTATGAACATATACATATACACAGGAACATGGCATGAAGATCAAGAGTTACTACTTCTGACAGTACCAAACTGTATCTTGGTAAAGCTATGGGGCTGATTGCCCTTGTGAGTGTTTGAATTCTGCAAAAGCATTTTTAAGACATTTTCAAAGAACAAAGCAGACAGTGAGCATGTGATTCAACACTTCAATACTATTAGTATAAGTTCTTCAAATCTAATTTCTAATTCGCTCAGACACCTACCTAGGACATTTTCAGCCTCAGTTTTAGGTAAAAGTCTCTCTGACCGGCAGAGGTTGTCTCTGCCTTTCCTCCAGGAACTTAACTGGAAATGTGCATCTGCAGAAAACTCAGCAAACTCAAGTGCAAAGAGCAGCTGAATATTTCTGTTAATGCTGAGAGAGGCTGCTTAGCTCACTCAGACTGCACTGCATTCACTGACAACTGCTCTGGTCATTTTATCTCCTCACTTATGCACAGCTTCTGTGGGAAAACGTGGTCACCCAAGACAGTGGGGACTCATCAAAGACCCTCATCCTCTCAAATGAGGGGTTCTGATCCACATCTGTTACAGAGTTGGTGACTGAAGATTTCAGGGTAAAGGGTTCAGGTCCAAAAATTATTTTGGAGGCAGAACTAGATCCAAAAAGTCAGAGGCTCTAGTGCTTAGGGTAGCAAGCTGGGGTAATTAATCCTGGCACACAATTTACTGCAGCTCCCCAGATTAATCTTCTTTATACAGTGATTAACTACAGTACAAAATATCAGTGCAAGCCTCCATTATTTTTATGTCTGAAAAGCTTCAAAAGAATGGAAAATTATCAAGTCTTGAGATCCATGTAGAGCTTGGAATACCAATTGTGCATCTGAATGAAAACAGCTGTAACTCAGGATTTGCTCCTTAATTCTTTCAAGAATAGATCACGGTTAATATATGTAGATTAGTTGGGAATATGATTAACTTGTTTTAATATTTCATGGGATGCACTGCTGGTTAACATCTAAAGGAAGTATTAATCTGACTCAGACAAATGATACATGTCCTTTTGTATTTTCATACTCGTTTTTGATTCCTTGACCTTTTCTGAATGGTCTATTAGGAAAAAAAAAAAAAAGGCAGAACAAAACACTTTGATATATCATTTTTGGTGCAAGCCAAACAAGATTTCTTATTCTCCTTAATGAACTCTAAATTTTCTTATCTTGATACACAAGGCATCTTTTTTGTATAGAACCACCAAGAACTATTTTCAGTGCATTAGACTGCTTACTAACATAGTTTGCAGTTTACTGGTGATTGTCCTCTCTCTTTTAAATAATAAATAGAAATTGTGACCATTTCCTTGCTAAATAAAATGAATAGACTCACAATTTGGATTTCCAATCAGCTAATTTGTACACAAGTTTGCAACACAGCAAACTTAACTTGGCTGCTCATTTTCCATCTGCTGCACTTTTGCACTCCACCCGTTAGCCATAATGTAATCTATCTTAGAAGGCTGTCAGCTTCTTGTCTTTTGAATAATTAAAGTCAAAGAAATCAAGACACACCGTGTCTCCTTACACCAACTCTTTTTAATGGCATTTGGATTTTTCAAAAATATTTATGGGCCAGGTCAGAGGAAAAACTCTCTGCTAAGCAGAACTGTGTTGTGCAGAGGGTTTAATCCTACCTCAGTTTCTGCACGAAGCTACTGTCTCTAAACAAGTAGAATTAGACACTGAAAAAACACTCACCCACAAGAGGGAGCTCAGGGGCTTTTTTTTTTCTCACATCAGGGACTAAGAACTGAGTTTAGACACGGAGCAGGAGAGCAGCAGAGCAGCAGACTGTTCCCATGGGACAGTAACCTCTCCTCTTTTATTTCCCTCTTCTTTCTCAAAAACGTTCTGCCTGAAAGTCACACAGTCCTGCCTGAGCTTCAGGGCTTTGTGGTAGGTCTGGAAAGATTTGGTGAACAGGTTTAAACTAAGGCTTACATGAAAACCCACCACAGGCTGTGGAGTACCATGGATGTCAGTGAGTTTTGCTTCTCCCTTACTGCATGAGCCCTGTGACAGTAACTTACAAAAGCTCTGATAAAGGCCACTGAGAGATAGCCAGGCTCAGGAAACCTTGGCAGAAGTTCTTCAAGGTCAGCAGGCAAGGTGAGGTGTTGTCAGGGGGGATTATCTCCAAGAAAGTAGTGATTAATTAATGATTAATTAATGATTTTTATAGATGTTGAACCAGTATAGTTGCTTTGAAACTGGGAACAAAATAATTAAGATGTACTACATCATGGGCTCTTTTATTCTGGAAAATCACGGATTATTTCTGATAGGCACAAACTTTGGGGGCATTGTAAGGCTTTACTTAAAGCAAAGAACACCACTGAAGCTCTGGTGTTTGCGTCTGGTCTCCATGTGTGGGAAAATGACTGGGGATAAAAAGATAATGGTACAGACATTTTAAGGGAAAATACAGCTCCTTCTCCCTGGACAGAATATGGTCAGCATCCCCAAATTCCCACACAACCTAGAGGGGACTAAACAGAGGATGGAGTGCAGTGCAGTACAGTGCAGTGCAGTGTGATGCAGATGTTCAGCTGTGCTCTGTTGAAACCCTTGCAGAGGAGGTATCTTGGTGATGCCTTCTGATAAGTCACACAGCATCTGAAAACTGAGAGAGATAAAGATGTCCTGCTGTTGAATCAGCAGTTGTGGTGAACCCCCTCTCCTTGGATAAGAACTGTACTCTGTGTGTGTTGAATGATCTTGAGCTAGCTTTTATTGGGGACTAGAGCTTGTTAGGATATTGCTTTGAATCAATATAGTCTTTGCGATTGGATAGGATCACCTGCAGTCCTTAACCTGTCACTGTTTTATTGTTTTATTAATAGAATGTTATTCCATAAACTGTTAATGTGAGTCCTTCAAGGGCACTGACAGTGGCTGAAAGTGGGTGAATGTGTGGAGACCTAGAAGGTTTTTATGTTTGGTGTGTGACCCTGAACAGGCAAGCCAAACCATCCTCTGACACAGCAGGACTGTTTTGAGAAGTCTCCATGGCAGGACACTGACAGACAGACTGGTTGGGCCCAAGGGGCTTTCCTGGGCACTGACAGACCAATCAACACTAAGGGTTTGAGGAAATTTCCCCTTTTCACCGACACCATGACTATGGTCAGTCCAGCTGAAGCATAACCCCTACACTGCTAGGACAGGTGACTTTCACAAATAAGCCAAGCTCATTTCAAAAACTTAATCAAAAGAGAGGAGGGTACAGGGAGGTGACAGTTGGAAATCTGTATCACCTCATCCATGAGCAAAGCACCGGGTGATCACAGCTCAACCAGCCTTTTTCTGGGGGATGGCAGTGCCTGAAGGGTGAGGTAGAGTGAGGGGAATAAAAGGGACAAAGCCGCCTCATTCAAATCCCAGCAAGAGGACTCCTTAGCAAAGAACAAGCCCCACATAAGATGGACATTGTCCTCCCTGTTGCTCAGTTTAAGAAGCACTTACACAGTAGTCTGACTTGAAAAACAGAGCTTTAGTATCCAGAATGATGTCTGACTAATAAATCAGGAAGCCAGATCATCTACAAGCATCATTTAGACTCTTTCTCACCCTGAGCTTGATGCTGTAATTTATACCTGAAGCCTCATTTTTCTTTGCTTCAATACACCATCTGAATTTAACATAGGTAGCATTTGTGTGCTTCATTCAGAACTAAGTTTCCTAAAATACTGACAAAAAAAGTATCAAAATATGGATTTATAACTGACTTTGGGGAATTTGGTTATGAAGAATAGCTTCTTCTTTTCTTATGTTTGTTAGTATGAAGATTGTCTGACTAAGCCAAAAGAATTTGGAAGTTTGATTCATTGTTTAATATTAAGTTGCATATATTTACAACTGTTTTGTTTTTGTCATTTATAATTCCTGGATTACTCCTTCCATGCATTTATTTGACTCAACAGTTCAATTAGGTAATGTTGAATTCACCTCAACATTTATGCCTGGCAGCAGCCCTTAAGGTCACAAGGTGATTATTTCATCAGAGGAACAGAGCAAAAGTAGAAGGAATGAGGGGGGGTGGAAGGGGAAAAAAGGCTTTTGTTGAAACACAAATTTCTTTTGTGAGGTTGTTTTGAGCAGTTACAGTTCTGAGTCTGTGTTAGTGAGGGAGATATGGGTATAAATACCAGCCAAGCTCTCCTCTCACCAGAGATATTCTCTTTTTTGCTAAGTTGGCTCAGGCATGGTCTCTGCTGAACCCTACTGTCTCTTCTTACCTGAGGACCATGATCAGTGCCATGCTGTTCTACCTGGTCCCATCCAACCCTTTTAGCCACTCGCAGCACCCAGATTTCCTATCACAGCCCCCCCATTTTGCACTGGCAAAGGAGACCAGTGGCAGCATGGCCCAGGGGGAGGTGATGCTGGATATAGCAATTATCCCTCAAACATTCCCATTCCTTAGATAGCTGCACAGTCCTGCTGGTGTGCAGCAGTGTCTGTACCCACACTTAGAGGTCATGCATATTTTGCAGTGTAGTTATTTGGCTATCAAAGGTATTGCTGACGTTTTGAATAAGGACTGGAATTTGCTATATATAATTAACAGTAGGGGGTGGTGCTTTTTTGGATAATGAGATCTTTAGATGCTGGATGTTGAAAGAGAGTGGAAAAGGGGTGCACATATGATCTTTCCTACAAAGTAGTCTGGTGATAATGCCCAGCTCACGCTCCCTGGACTGGCCCTTTGATGTTCAGACCATGTATCAGATGTGAAAGGAATGACTGACAGTCCTGGGACAACACATGGTGTCTAATGAGCTCACTGGGGCTCATCATTCCCAGTTCTGACATTTCAGTCTGAGCCCCTCAGCTTCTGGGGGTTGGATTCACCCTTTAGCTTGCCCACAGCTCTGTGTCTTTGAAAACTGACCATCTCCAAGTCACCTCCAGAAGACAGAGTTCTTCCCATGTATCATAAACCTCTCTGAATGGTGTCTGTGGTCATACATTTCCCCCAGGTCTTTCCACTGCTGGCTGCCATCCTACTCCAGGGTTTGGCTTGCCAGGCCAGTGTCTGACACTTCTGCATTCACATCCCACACCTTCACCATGAGGAGGCAGAGGCAAAGGAATTAGGCTTTGCCTGAGCAGCCACAGTAACTCCTGTTACTCCGTCAGACCTTGGGGATTCCCTGTCACACACAGCAGTGTGCATCCTCGAGCTGCTGCTCATGGCATCTGCTGCAAATAGACTGGGTGGAGCTGAACAGATGGGCTCAGCTCTGTTCTTGGAAAGGGCTTCCCCTCCTTGCCATGGGACCCAGCCAGACATTGCTGTGCATGGGAGCCAATCCAGTCCATCCCAGGCAATAACTCTAACACTGTGCTCATGACCCTGAATCCTTACACAGCAAAGATGCTCTCAACACCCTCATGACTTCTACCAAAGCAATGGCTCAGCCAGGTTTTTGTGAATAGCACAGATGTGCTGCTGGCTGACTGTATATGCTGCCATTTAAGAACATAAGAATTTTAATATGAGATAAGAACAGTCATGTTGTTCCCTTGAAGTCACAATAGACTGTGACTGAACCTTCCTAAAACCTCATATTAATGGAGGAGGGACAGAGTTTCTCAGCAAATACCAAATGCCATTCCCAAACTTTGGATTCCCTGTTGTTTTGAGGTTTAGGATTTGGGGATTGCTTGTCTTTAAAAGGCAAAATAGTATTTGCTCAATGGCCTAAGAACTATAGATTAAAATAAGTCCTAGGTTTAGTCATCATTTTGGTGGTTCTGGTTCTGCACATCAACAGGTCTACTCAAATTAAGAAATTACTCCATCTAGTATGTGGCGTTGTAATATCTGATTCATTTTTAGCTTTTGAGTAATGACTTTTGCGACAGATGTGCTGTGTCACATTTCCAGACTTTTAGAAGGAAATAGAGAGTCTCATGACCTTTCCCTTCCCAAAAGTTGCTCAGCCACTGAGCTCTGATGACACATAGTGCAAATAATTGTTTCAGCTAGGTTGGGTATTCCAAGCATGGCATTTCATATCCAGTTCGCTTTTCAATGGTTTATTTGTAATTTCTGCTAAACCACAGTTAAAGTTATCCAGCATTTGGCCACTAGGTCAGTAACAGATGACCTTTGCCAACAGCACAGTTTGCTTTGAAGGCCAGTATAACTAGAAAACTGAGAATAAATTGATAGGTTAAGAGATTGTCTGTGGGAACTGATGCCCATCCTCTGTCCAAATGTCAGTTTCCAGACTGCAGTGCTGTCATCTGGCTGACCTTCTTCTCTGTTCCCCTGCTGCCCATGGCCTAAAGTAAAAGCACCTCTCTGTAGTCAGAGCTGAGTCTGAAAAAGAAGAAACTCTCAAAAATATCCTTTCAGAAAAAAAGAAAGGCCTCTTAAAAACAAGTCCTCATGCTTTCGCCTTTGTCACAGCCCACACTGCGATACCAGCACCGTCCAGCCACCCAGGATATTTTGTCCTTCTGCTCTCAGATGGAATCTAGTTTAGTTAGTCCTGTCCTCGCTGCAATCCAGTGCTGGGAGCGCCGGCCTGACCTTGCATTGTTTCTTGGGAGTCTTCCCCCACAGCAGCACCCCCTTGTCCCCCTTGTGCTGTGCCCCTGGGGCCCTAGGAGTTGCACTCCTCGCAGTGGCAGGAGAGGATGTAGCGGTAGGTGGCCGTGAGCCGCATGCCCCCCGAGCACCGCAGCCTCATGGCCTTCAGCTTGGAGGTCTGGGGCCGGCAGCAGTGGCAGGTGGAGCGGAAGGGCTGCTTCAGGACCGTGCTGAAGGAAACCATCGGCTCCGAGCGCGAGGTCTGGCTGCAGCGGCCTTCGCAGCGAGCCAGCAGCACCATCTGCCAAGGAAAACACAGGGTTAGGAAACGTGTCCCCAGCACAGCTGACACCAGCAGGTGGGAGCCTCCTTCCAGCCTGGCTGGGCTTTTGTCACTGCATCCCAGCCCCACACTGTGCTTTGCACCAGGCTGTGTCTGAGAGAGTGCAGGAGATAATGTGGGCAGGAGGAGAAGCAAGGCTCCCCCTGAAATCCCTGGCTCTGACACCAACAAGGACTGCAGGACTTGGACTGACCTTAGGGCTCCAAGTGATCATAGCCAGCTCTGCTTTCCAGACACCCTGACTGCAACTGCGACTTGCTGACTCCAGATCTGTGGTGGTCCAGCCTTTAAATTATCAGCCAGGCTGATTCTTTGGTTGGGTATTTACCAGTGTTTTGAGAATACACACCAGTGATCAGCAGAACTGGTGCTCATGTCTCAAGTTTAGATATATGAACATGTAAAGTAGAAATATAAAGAAGATGCTCAGTTTGTAACTTTAAAGATGTACATTTCTAGCTCACTCCTTTGACAAAATCACCTTGAATATGTAGATCTGTCTATATATCATTGCATCAGTTGTATCTGCATAAAATGTACTGTGTAGCATAAGGCAGTGAAAATGTTAAAGAAGTTGAACTGGTTTCCAAATATGAAGATTCCTTAGTGAGATTTTAAAAAAAATAGTGCAGGCCCAGGTTTCTACTGAGTTCAAATGTGAGCTGAGACCAGAACACAGTAACTTGCACAACAGGAGGCACTAAGGAAATAAAGTCCATGAGCAGTCACCTACTCCCCAACAGCCCCTTGAGCAGAGGAGATACAGCATTAAGCACTACATAAATCTTGGAAAGGACCCTCTAAAGCTCAGCAAATGATGTGTTAGAAACAGCTGTTACCACCTTGATAACGGGTGTTGAACAACTTTGAACAGACTCCTATACTTTCATGGGGATGGAAATATTAAATCCATGTCAGCTGATTTTACTTAACCAACTTAAACTTCAATATCAGCTTATTATATCATCTAAAACGGCAGTAAAACAGTTGTAAGTCTTTCCTATAACCAAGAGAGAACATTACATTTTAACCATGCCACACATATCTCACCTTTTTTTTCCAGAAAATCTGAAAGAACAACTACAAATGTGACAGCAAATACTTTACAGTGTTAAACCTTTTTGGGCTTCTTTCATTACACAAGCTCAGCTGGCTGCAGATCTCTAAGTTATGCAAGCAGGTATATTGAATGTTTAATTTTCTCTTTAGTCAGAGTTGTAAGGGAAGATGAGGTAGAAGAGAGAGAGAATATTCCTGAAATTAAGTAGGAAATTCCAGCACTGTCTGTGTACAAGGGAAAGGTTCTGATCATCCATTGTACAGTGCTTAAAAATTATTCTTTGAAGGGTACTTGCATGCTAAATGTTTTGCTTCAAAATGTAGTAATGTATTAATATATTAACAACTACACTTCAAGTCAACACAGGTCACAAAGATTTTTTCATGAGCTGATGATCTGTGCTTGGTACCATCTTGCTTCTTAGTTAGAGGTGAATTTGTTGCTTTCTGACAAATCTGTCATCCTTTAAGATTTGTAGCATAAATTTATGATCTTCTTCCTCTGGTATTGCATATTCAGACATAAATTAACTTCAGCTGTTTGTACTAATATGGTGGGAGAGAAATTTCAGTGTATTGTTGAGTCACACCTGAGCTTTAGACCTATCAGCTATGCCAAGCTCCTTAAGCAGAGTTTTTAGACTATAGAGAGCATGAAAGGGACAATCACTGCAATGCTGTCACCCCATTATTCACAGATAAAAATTCACTTTTTTCCCCTTGGTAAACAAACCTCACTCCCCAGGTAGGCAGCTGGTGAGGCACCTAATTAGATACCAGCTGTGCAGGTATTTAATCCTGCCTGTATTTCAAAGGAAAGGAGCAGATTGGGACATTTAACCCAGTAATTTCCTTCCCAGCATCTTGATGGCTCTTGTTAGGTCCCCTGCTTTGGCCAGTTCACCAGACTATGCACTCTGTGTCACAGGCTGTTCCCAAGCATTTGGCTGAATCACAGAATCACAGAATTAACCAGGTTGGGATAGACCTTGGAGATCACCAATGAAACTTGGGGCTGAAGAGCAATCCAACAACACCTGACAACTGTTTGAAGGCTTCAAAGACAACAGAGTTGAACTCTCCTCAGGAGTGTACAACAGCCAGAAATTGCTTTTTGGGAGGTTCAGAGTATCCCTAGATCCTTTCCAAACAATCATTTCTATGATTTCAGCCCAAATGTGGCAGCACACACTGCAGTATGGTGGGGCTGACATGGGAGGGCATGATGGTTGATGCTTCTGGAGCTGGAAAAATCAGTCACTTTCTGGTACTGTTACCCTAAGAATTTTTATGACCCATGTCTGCTCCTGTATCTGCAGGTAATTTCAGAAATGCCAATAAAAATAAAACATGCCCTCAAGAAACTGGCAGGACTAGAGAAGAGTTATCCAGAGTAATTATAGGGTAGAATTATCTGGTGTGCCAATGTCTCTGTTGTAATATATTACTCATAAACAGCTGGCTTCCCAGTGCAAACCCAGCCAATATTTAGTCAATGTGCCACTGTATTTATAATTTATAATTTATAATTTATAATTTATAATTTATATTTTATAAGCCTTGTCTTTAAAAACTTGTTTTAATCTGTGGCGGCTCTAATTTCAATCTACAATTTTGCTGGCTACTTCATTTTTCATAAGATTAAGGTCAGTATTTATATAATGTAGACTCACGCAGTGTTGCTTTTATGCCTTGTTTTTTGGATGACAGTGCAAACTCTTACCAATGGCACAAACCCCAAGGTTATCTAGTTGAACTTTAAGGCTAAAAAACTACCAAATTTCTCATTTTCATAGCTTCATAACCTTCTGGGCTATCTAAAGTCCTAACCAAAATATACCTTCCTCTTCATAAATCCAGAACAGCACCAGTGGATTTTGGCAGGTGTGCAAATGAGCTGGAAACAGCACGTACTTAGAAAGCTTTGCTTTGCCTTTTAATCACTTGCACTGGCTGCTTATTGCTCCATGTACTATAGTGCAATAGAGATTATCACCTAAATAATTAGTAATGTCACCATGGCATAGCACAATGATACAGTAGGTGGGTAAGTATAGTAAAAACATGTGGGAATTTTATAACCTGACACTTCTTGGCTCCCCTTGGCTCCTGCACATGTGGGTTTGTGCATGTCACCTTGCAAGGCTGGACTCAGAAGCACAGTGTCCTACAACAAGGGAACTGTGTGGGTCTATGAGCAGCTAGGGAAGAATATTATCATTATCATTATCATCATCATTATCATTATTGTTAGCATTATTGTTAGCAATATCATTATTATTTAAAGTCAATGGTCTCATAGGTAGAAAAGAGAGCAACCTAAATCTGAGGTAATATTTGACTCTGATCATTTGAGATGTATTCTGGAAATCCAGAAGCTGTGAATTGGTTTATTATTAATGGTGTTTGTAGTCCCCTTTTCTGCACCTTTAGCAACAAGCTGAAGCCCAAAAGCAGCTGGGCTGAGATGCCTGAGAACAGATTTTCACACAGTTCCCGTGACCTGGCTGCAAGCAGGCATTACTGAAAATCTCCTGAGCTACCTCAGGAGTAAATGTCTTCAAACATCTGCTAAATCTTTCTTCATCTGCTCCATGTCTCCCTGGGCTGGATTCTTTAGTGCGAGACTGTCAGTGGTAGCACACTTCTGGCACATCTGGACAAAGCACTTGTGACAGCCAAAACTGGAATTTAGGAGGCTCTGGGAGCAGTGAGGGAACACAGCTCAGTGATGGAGACCAGTGGGTCCCATGACAGAGGTCAGGGTAAATCCAATATAGTCAGGAAAGGCAATACCTCATGAGTTGATGCAAACATTTCCTTGAAGACAATGGATAACACTGCTTTTCTGGAACAAATGGTCTCCTTCCATCCCTCTTTTCTGTCTCTTTTGTATGTTTTGTTACTATAATTGACTATGTTTCCAAAGGATTTGGAAAACTTCTCATCGCCTGCCTGAGGCCATAAGCAAAGGGGATTTTAATGATTAAATTATACTGGCTGGATGTTTAACAAAACTTCTTCCCATGTGGGTACAATTGGCAGCCTCCACAGAGAACCACAGTGGATATAATCCTTATTCAACCAGGACAGACAGCAAATATAATATGTCTTGCAATTTCTGAAACCACTTTTAACTCCTGTAACTCTATGCCGAACCAAAAGGGAAAACATATGGAATGAGAAAGGACATCTCAGTGAAACCAGTCTATCACCCCAAAAAAGGGCAAAGTCTCTGCTTGACACTGTCAGTCCAAGCTTCCACAATGGAAACTTGGTGGAAACAAGAGGTACCACAATTCCCACAGCTGCTCCTCTTTTCGTCTTGGTTACATTTTATCACAATATATATATAAACAGACATTTCATCTAGTTTCAATTAGCATGTCTAATATTCCTCTGTGTTTATATGCTACTAGATCCAGAACAGAAGCCATATGTCAACCAGTATGATTCAGATCCCCAAGACCTTAATACGAAAACAAAAAAAAAACCCAACCAACCAGCCAGACAAACAAACAAAAAGCCCAGCCCAAACCCAGCATAAGGAAGAGTCTGAATTAAGAGAGTTTTCTAGGAAATTATTTCACTTTGCAAGAAAACTGTTTTCATTTTACACTTCATGAGTAAACCCATACAATTCACAGTATTGTTATAGAAATGTTCTTGAAACTTGTGGAATTTGGGAAGCCAAAATTTGTGGTAATATTTTCAAACATGATTTCCATTAAAGGCTAGATTTGAAAAGAATCACTGAGTTTTGCAGCCAGAATTATGGATATTTATGTCAACAACTTTTTTCCTCAAGGTTCAGTTTTGAGAAGATCTGGTTTTCATTACAATGTGTTCTGTGTTCTCATTTCCACCAGTCCCATTCCTGAAGGCCTGATTGCTTTTTTGCTTTTCCCTGTCATTAGGGATGCCAGAAAAAGGTGAATTGTCAATGGGTTCTTTTCCTTCCTTCCTTCCGCGCCTTCCTTCCACGCCTTCCGCGCCTTCCGTGCCTTCTGCGCCTTCCGCGCCTTCCTTCCGTGCCTTCATTCTGCGCCTTCCTTCCGCGCCTTCCGCACCTTCCATGCCTTCCTTCCTTCCTTCCTTCCTTCCTTCCTTCTGCGCCTTCCTTCCTTCCGCGCCTTCCTTCCGCGCCTTCCGCACCTTCCGTGCCTTCCTTCCTCCCTCCCTTCCTTCCGCGCCTTCCTTCCTCCCTCCCTTCCTTCCGCGCCTTCCTTCCTTCTGCGCCTGCCTTCCTTCCTTCCTTCCGCGCCTTCCTTCCTTCCGCGCCTTCCTTCCGCGCCTTCCTTCCACGCCTTCCTTCCTTCCTTCCTTCCTTCCTTCCGCGCCTTCCTTCCGTGCCTTCTTTCCTTCCTTCCGCGCCTTCCTTCCTTCCGCGCCTACCGCACCTTCCGCGCCTTCCGCGCCTTCCGCGCCTTCCGCGCCTTCCTTCCTCCCTTCCTCCCTTCCTCCCTTCCTCCCTTCCTTCCTTCCTCGCCTTCCTTCCGCCCCCTCCGCGCCTGCCTTCCTTCCTTCCACACCTTCCTTCCTTCCGTGCCTTCCTTCCTTCTGCGCCTTCCTTCCGCGCCTTCCTTCTGCGCCTTCCTTCTGCGTCTTCCTTCCTTCCTTTCCTTCCTTCCTTTCCTTCCTTCCTTTCCTTCCGTTCCTTCCTCCCTTCCTTTCCTTCCTCCCTTCCTCTTCTTAGGTCTAAGAGATGACCAGAAAAGTGCAGAGAGGGGTGGACTGGTGGTACACAGAGACCTGTAAATGAAAACCACCCACACCAACCACACACCTGCTCTTTGTCACTTTTGCCTGCTGCTGAAGTCAACTGCAATAAAATCAATATTGCACAAAGAGATGCACCTCTGCAGCTCTCTGTGCTAATGCCATATGTCTCCCAGATGGTAGGGAGTTCTAGTCTAGCTTAAAAGCAAATCAAAAGACCTCTCCTGAATCTCAGGTAATGCATGGTTTTGCTGTTTGGAATCAGAAGTAGGGCAAAAGTCTCTGGGCTCTCACTGCTGAGAGAAGAGTGTAAGGCAGCCCAGAGCAGGGCAGGCTCCCTGTGCCCAGTTTTGAGGCTGCCAGCCATCTCTGCTGAGCAGGCACAGGATGAGCCTGGCTGCAGAGGCTTGGCCAGGACAACAGCTGCCCTAGTGCACAGAGAACCCAGCAGGTCTCATTTTGTGTGGACACTTCTCTTTATGCTTTATTTTAGTTTTTATGATCTGCAGCCACCTGTGGCATTCTCTCACCCCTGCAGTGATTATGGGAAGCAAGGAACTCCTGCTGCACACAAAGGCATCTGGGGGTGACTGCAGCCAGCTCTGCATCCCTCTCAACTCTTTATCCTCTCTCCTTGTAGGTTCTCCCAGCATCCCTGCTGCTAGGGTTTGCCACCAGGCAGGCACCCCTCTTGTGATAAGCCCTGTCACACACCAACCTCCCATCCCTCTCTTACCCAACACAGGGCTGGCAAAAGCACTGGAGCTGGCAGTCATTCCCTTTCCTTAATCCTGGGATGAGTGCCTGAGGCAAAGCCCCTTCCCATGGGACAGAGGAGTGGCCCAGTCATCTGAATGTACAGACAGTGTTAACTCAGAATGAACAAATTAGGACAAGACAAAAGGGACCAGCTAGGATTTTCCCATTGTTTCTCCCAATTCTTTTTCTCCACACGATGAAATAAATGGCTGTAGGCTACAAGCACAGGCTGCTAAACCATTTTCACACAAAACTTTTCAGGCTTGAAATCCCAAATGAAAATCAATCTTGAATTTCTGTCTGCTCCTAAGCCCTACAGTTACCATCCAAGTGTCATTCTGCATGAAAACAAAGGCTTTGGAAAGGGGGTGGGCAGAGAGAGAAAATAAGCAACGTTCTTCACAACCTGTTTTAATGACCATTTTACAGTTTTGTTCTTTATCTCAGTAGTTCACTTATAGTAGCTACAAACTTGCTCCAGCTTAAACATCCACTTGAAGGATGGGGTGACTGGGGTGATCTAAACTTCCAAACTAGCCTGTCTCCTTGGGACCATCAGCTGAGATCCCAAATGTGCCTCTTTGAATCATGTAATTTACTGCACGTAAGCTTTACCATCATCGTGAATTTCTCCTTTTGAAAAGGTGAAAAGTGAGTCAAGAGCCTTTGTCTCCAGTCCCAGTTCTTATGCACACACAAGAAGTCTTCACATCAGCGTGTCTCTGCTGCTAGATTCTGATAGGAATTTACGCAGAGGAAATCACCCAGAATGGCTCCTTTTAATAACTCTTCCCTCGCAGCATCGTGCTGTGGGGAGGTGAGGGGAGGCCTTACCTTGGAGCTGCACTTGTAGAGGGGGTGGCTGATGGAGTCGACGTAGTGGTGCCTCATACAGCGGCTGGGATCCGAGTCGATCAGGAAGGAACCGTCTGTTTTACTGTCCGTGTCTCCCATCATCACCAGGAGCGAGAGCATGGAAATCGAAGCTGCGAGTACATGATTTCCCATTGTCGAGGAACTTCTCGCTGGTAACAGCAGAGGGAGGTAGAGCATTAAAAACCCTCCGAATTCGGAAAGCCAGTTTCTTTCCAGGATGGTGAAAAGTCTGGTTTAAGTGTCTGAGCTGTCATTCTTCTTCTCAAGTTGGAGTCTGACGAGATTGTAATCCATCAAAGAATCTCCTGCACAGCCGGAATAAAAGCAACATAAATCACAATCCTGAGCAAAAAGACCTCTGGAGAAAATAGACATAAATAATATTAAGGGACTCAGGACTTTTGCTAGCCAAAATACCTTCTCAGAGTGAGCATCATTCGCACAGTAGGTAGGGAATATAGCCTTAAGGAAGGAGATGTTATTTTTAGCATTGTTCTATCATTTCACAGAGAACCTTTTGACTTTTAATATCACAAGTGGTGCTATGCCATTCTTTTCCACTTGGTGATAACCCTATAGTGTTCCCCTCAAAGCTGGTGATTAGAAATACATCAGAAATTTCTGCAAACCGGAAGGACTCTATATCCACTCAGAGTGTCAAAGAGGGACAAAGCTCAGCTGCCTTCCACATTCCAGATGGGAAAATCCGGTCTAGGTAGCACATGGAAAGGCTGGAGGCAGGTTGAGCTGTGGCTCTGGAGGCTGCTGGCAGTATCCTGCAGCAGCAGGGACAAGGGACACCCCCAGGGTGGAGGGATGCTGAAGATTAGAGCCAAGGCATGAGCAAAGTGGTCCCTCAGCAGATTGCTGAGCCCTGTCCTGCACTGCATGAGGAACTGCCCAGGCCTCTGGCTGAACTGTCCTGCCCTCTGAGTACCAAACTGCCATGCACACACATGGACAGGCTTTGATTGCTTACCTGCCAGGCAGCACTTGGTCGGTGTCAGTCTCTTCCCAGCTGATTAAAGAGCAGCATCTGAAAAATATGTATATTATTCCATAATATCCAAGTACTATCAGAGCTATTAATTGGGAAGAAACATCTTCAGGTAGAGACATATGGCTGTCTACCCAGGCATCTGGATTTCTGGTTCCTGTTGGAGATCAGGAGATTCCCTGGGAAACAGGTACAGGACAGCCCCTGAAACACTGCCCACAGCTTTGTGCCAGCAGGGGAAGGAGAATATCTCCATCAGCTGCTTCTTCACAGTCCCTTGATCCTTCTCACAAAGCCCTTAGTCCCAACTGGGTGATTAATTTCACTTTTACTACAAACAGAAATAACTTGAAAGAGCTGTGAATTATCCATCTAAACACAGCCCGATGAAGGATAGTCAAAGGATACTCATCAGTACAGTTAAAAGTGCAAAGACTTTCTGAAGAAACTTAAGATAAAACAGTTCCCTACTCACAAAGAAATGCTCCGGCAGAGCCTCTTGAGTATTTCAAGAGCTGATCTGTGCTTTTATTGCCTTATACAAGCCTCTTTCAAAACTGTTTTCTGGTTTGCTGGCAGTCCTCTAAACCGGCTGATACTCATCTCCCAAACAGCCTCCCCACCAGAGTGCTTGATGATTTGTATATTGCTTTACAGACTCCTCCAGCACTTCTGTGAGAGAAGTGTCTAGCAGTGACAGATATTTCCAGAGTTCATCCAAACTGGGATGGCACTGATGTGACATCGAAAATCTCATGCTGGGAAGAAATGTTATTAGGGATGCTCTGTGTGTTAGAGAGACAAAGATGCTCTGTGTATTAGACATTTTTGTTGTTGTTGTTTCAGGCTATTATCCATGGGCCTAAGTAGGAAAAGAAAGATTATGTGACTGTGGGTTTAAATGACAATATCTTTTTTTTTCCCAGAGTCTGACATATGATCTGGTGTATTTTCCTCAGCAAATGGGGCATTAAAAACATACTATGTCTTTGCAGTATAAAGAATTTAAACAAACAACACTAAACACTTAGGATCTCAGATACATTTATGCACAGCCTCATTCATGTCAATAAATATCCCCCCAAACATTTTAGCAGTATAGGAGAGAAATCTCTCAGTCATGGGAGCTGGGACAGACTCCCTCCCCTAAGTGAACTGTGCTACTCCAGTTCATGCAGATGATGCCCAAGGATTAGCTAACAGGAGGAGGGATGCACTATTATTTTCTCCATGCTTAACCTTTTACCTACATTCCTATTCTTTTTTATGAAGAGGCTGACCAAAACATGCTGCTTGGCAAGGTTTCCCTCCAACATAGTTAATCATTATTACACACCCAGTAATTCCCTCTGTGTCCAAATAAATTTACTTGATATTAGATGGTCTCATTTCATGTGATATTACACCCAGGGATCCCCATTTCCCATTCTCTCCGTCCCACTGTTAATTCTGTGCTTCTATATCTTTCCGTGGTTTTGATCAGTATGATTTAATACAGTGAGAGAAATCTGAAGTCCTGGCTCAGTTTTCAAAGGCTTATCTCCCTAGTTTTCTTCAGGAAATAATTGGATGACACAGAGTCTGCCTCATGAAAACACTCTGAGAAAGCTGGAAATACACAGGGAAAAGTGTGAGAAAAGGAACATGGCTGTACCTTCTTCAGGGTAAGCACTGTACAAAAAATATTAACACTTCCACAACCTTTTAAAATTGCCCTGATACTTCACTAACAAAGAAATGTAGCAGACTTTTGGTATCAATACTTTGAAAGAAGTAAAAAGTATCACATATTTATAAGAAAAAAAGAGAGAAAACCATTGTAAATGTGATCCATCTCTTGTGAAATAAGACAGTTGTTTAGAAACATACGGGTAAAATGTGTAGGTGTATCTCCTGTACCTATGGGAAGCATGCACATACATTTTTCAAGCACATGTGCCATGTATAACATATATGGAAGAAAAAGTCATTCCATTTAAACACATGGAAGTTAGGGTGTAGATTTTTGATTCTGTAAAAAAAAGTTGAAATATTCTCCCTTAGATACATCACTATAATGAAGTATCTTGGCATGATATTTTCCATTTTCAGCTGATATTGTGCAATGGCATTATTATTATATTTTTTAAGTTTAAAATTGCATTCCTTTTGCAATGCTGTCTGAAGTTATAAAATCCTAGATAGCACATGCTATCAGGATTGGCATAAGTAGTTTCCAGTCTATACTTCTGTCCAAAAAACAGAAGCAAGTACAATTGTGATCATAAATCATCCTTGCAATGATATTTTGTTTCATTTGGAAAGCACACTTTTTTATTAAAAATCAAAAATTTCACAGAGAATTTTTTTCTTCTATTTCAGCTGTTTCTTCCTCGCTTGCTTTTCATGCAGAGACTGTGGTAGACACCTCATCTGCCAAGCTAACAAAAAGGAGGCCTAAACCCTCCCTCTTTAGAGCATCTTGTAAAGAAAAAGATGCAAACATGACTTCAGATCCTCAGGCTGAAAATTTACCACAAAAATACATGGCCTAACAGTGGATGAAAATCACTACTTCATATTTTTCTCAGTGAATTTTCAGAATTCACTAAGATATGGGAAGTACATTTTGTGAGCAATGGCTTAGTTTCCTTTCCATATAAATAGTTTTCAGGATTTCATAGAGACATAACATACTAAAGCTTATTACAGCTGTAACCTAAAACTGCTACAGCTGTTAACCTAAAAGCTTTGAGGAAAAAAAGAGGACATCCCAAAGAAAAACCATATTAACATAGTGTCTATGACTGCATTGCACGGGGACATAGACACAAAGTTAGGGTTATTTTTCCAATTCCACGTTCTTCTTAACTGCTTTCTGAATAATAAAGACTTCTTATCATAGTTTTGATATCATTTAGAGAGTGGTGAAGGCGAAGGTTTTGTTTTGGTTTAAGGACAGAAGAACATTCCATCATCTGGAATTATTTAGCCAGTCACTTTGTGAGAACATAAACAGAAATTCCCTTTTTGCTATGTATCTTGGAAAAAATAAAGAGCTGAGCAATTCTCCAAAGGTCTACTGGATCTGCACAGCTTTTCCCCTGGGATGTAGGAAGGGAGAAGTGGAAAAGCTCTCTTATGGTGTACTTCTAGTTAGTTGTTCCCTGAGCCCCCCCTACTAGGCATGCACGTATGTTCAGCTTGGCCTTCATTTGCTGAGCATTTTCTGTGTTTGAGACTCCTGCTTGAAGTTGAGGGCACAGTTTAAGTCACTTAATGCTTTTTGTGTTTTGAAGGCTGCCAAAATCCTGTTGAAGCAGCGGTGTGTGTATATAACTTAAGCCTGGCCTTGCATGCTGTGCATATTTAGTAAACACAATTACTTGGATCCTACCATGCGGTTCCCTCAATCTGAATTTGTTATGTAAACAGAAGAGTTGCAAGACTACTCAGTTTCTCCAAACTCCAGACCTAAAAATGTGTCACTAACCACGTATGTGTACATATATGTGCATATGTGTGAATTCGCTGCTGCTGTTCTGCCAAAAAAAAAGCCACCAAGTTCTTCATGAGATGAAAATGGATTTCTCAAGAACTTTATCAAAGTTAGAAAGGTTTCAATTTTCAAGGAAAATAAGGGTTTGGGGGCTTCATTCTCCAAGATCTGGGTTGGACTGGAAACAACTGTGATAGGCAAATTACTTGGTCAGGCTCCATAAGGGTTTGTTCTGCAAGGTTAAATTCTCCATGGCAAAGGCAGCATGGTCTGTTCCCAAAGATCCTTCAGCACTCACAGCACTCAGGTGGCTTCCAGCCCATGCAGCCATCCACACCATGCCTGGGGACAGCTTGGGAAGCCCTGAGAGCTGTGGGACTGAATTGCACCAGTGACAATCTGAACCATTGAAGACAACAGTTCATGGAGTAAGAGAGGTAACCCCAGATGAGAGGCTGTGTCTGACCCTGCTTTCTGTAGAAGCAACTCAGAGTCTTTGTCAGTTCCAGCATATCTTTTAGGCCTGTAAATAAATGCAGTCATCTTCTTATCTAGCTATTTTAGTGTGGCCATTTCTGTGCCAGCAGTGAAGGAGCTGGCCTCCTGTGTATGCTATCAAAAATCCTCACTTCACTCTGTGTTTGCCTGTCAAAACACCTGACAGAGCCACTGAGTGGTCACATGGCAGCCAGGCAGCAGCAGGTGAACACAGGTAACTCCAGTTGTCTGAGAAATGTCTCCACTCCACATTTGAACAGGTTTCTTCCCATCCTGAGGCAAGGCAAATACCAAACCAAATATTTTTAGTGAGACCCTTACAGGTCTAAATAAGTGAATGTTCCCCCAAGGTCTTGTTGGGGTTAAGAGGGTTTGCTGGACTCATATCCAGCTGTGCTGGAGCTTGCCCCCTTCCTTGCCAAGGGGAATGTCTTCTTCATCCATGGTCTAGGAGCTCCATCCCTCCATTACACAGCAGGGCAGTGCGTGCCTGCAAGGAGGGTACACAACACACTCTTGGCCAGAGCTGGCAGCAGCTGATGGGCAAGAGGAGAGGGGAAGGAAAAAGGCAGTAAGAAGGAAAGCAGGCTCAAAAGAAGGAAATTTAAGCCTCTTCATCTGGTTGTCCATGGTAGAGAGGTCCATCTTCTGGTCCTGCTAAGGCTGTGCTGAGAGAAACTCCTGGAAACCATTTTTTACTGTGAGACTTCCTTAAGTCTGCTAACGTTTCAGGAGATGAATGCTTGTGACTGTAAGCAGACTGAAAAAGAAAAAATAGGAAGACCATGGCATGGGAAGCATAAGAAGCAACATGGCAATTGTGGCAAACATAATGGAAGCACCCTGAGAGCCTCAGAACATGTGGGATGAGCACACATGGAACTGATTCTCTGGGCTAGTTTGGGGCCCCAAAATGTTCCTGCTGTGGGGACCCAGTGCATGAGGTGGAACAAATCCAGCTGAATGGCACTTGAGCTGTCTGGAGTTCCCTCTGCTTTTGAAGTTCCCAAGAGTATTTCCAGCCCTTCAGGTGGTAGGAGAGGGGGAGCAGGAGGTGCCTTCCTACTCTGGGGTTGAAATAACAAATGCCAGTGGGTACTGTGGGCTGGCACCCAGCCAGCAGACAGGCACAGGCCAGCACGGAGAAAAGGGTTTAATACACTCACAGAGAATAACTACTGAGGGACAAAAGAGTGCTTGTATTTTTATTCTTTCCTTTTCCTGCTTCCAGGAAGCTTTAAATAGATTGATTAGGGGCATGCATGGGATGTCTCTCTAATGAGGGAGTAGAGCTTTTTAATGGTGAGGTGATGCCAGCCTTCTTTATTCTTGTGTCTCACTGAATATCAGAGCAGTCATGGTCTTGAATCTCAAGCAGCAGGAATACAATTTTCCACTTGGTCATCCATCCAGAGGGTGCTGGATGAGATTATTCCTTGGTGAAGCCCCAGGTGCATAGCTGAGCAGTCTGGGGCTGCCCATCCCTCTCAGGAGGCAAACCAGCAAGGGTGGCTGCTGGCTACAGTGCAGGTGTTCCCAGCCAAGCATTAGCTATAGGATTTGCTTCAGTAATTACCTCTACTTCAGTCTTATGACCCAACATGAGGCAAAATTACTCTTGGCCAAATTACAAGTTGCTGAGAGTTCTAGGGCATTCAGGCATGTGTCCTCTACCTGTTGGAGTTTGTAACAAGCAGGTGGGCGGGTTTTCTTCTCTGTCTTTTGCATATTTTCCAGTGAACTCAGAGGCCTGTAGTTATCAATAGATGCAGGAGTAGGAATGGGTCTTTTTATTCTTTAACATTAAGCAAACACATCTCTGCCACCAGAACCAGCAGAGAGTGTTATGCATGCCAGAGACAGCACATGATTGAAGGGGATGTTCCCTCTCTTCTGACCCCAGGGGCAAAATCCTTTCCTCTTTTATACACAGGCAACATTCAGACCACCATCCCTATACCTCATCCTATGATAATTAGGGAACTTAAATATTTGGCTCATGGTAACAATTCTATGTCTTCTAACAAGGGGAGCAACGTTCCCTTAGGTCCTATTCCCTTTGAGCCATGCTGCTATGACAGCAATGTGATTGTCACTGCCATGGTATGCTTAACCTTTGCCAAACCAGAGCTGAGGCATTAACTCAGATCCTCAACCCACATGTCTTAAAGGGCAACGTAACCTGTGCTGCCTTGGCCCGACACAGTCTGCAGCTCAGTAATAACAAGCACGAAAATGTGACAAGCATGAGCCGTAAAAATGATTGATGCAACTAGAAAAATAACAAAGAGAAGCTGAAAAATAGCAATGAGGAGGAGGAATTCCTGGGACCAGTGTCTCCATGGCACCAGCAGCCCCCTACTCTCACACCAGAAGAGAGGCTACACTCGCCAGTAGTAGAAAGGATCTCCATGCCACACAATGAAATTCCAGCGAACAGGACAAGGACTGATGGTGTCTGGAAGTGATAGTGTCACTGCTACCCAGATAATAGTTTGAATTAGATTATGTGAGAAAAGGAGGAATATATAGATGACCAGCTGCTCAAAGGCTTACTACAACCTTGCTTTTATTGTTCTGCTAAGTTAGAGGTGGGGCATCAGAGGGATTCCTAACATACCACTACTGAGAAATTTTAATATGTTCCACACTGACACATATAAAAAGAAAATAACAGCTGATCACAGCCAGCAGAGACTATAACATCTCTTCATATGCATGCACAGAAGTGTGGTAAAAGTGGGGTGCTCTTGGCTGAAACACCTGAGCTAACCTATCTCCTGCCATTGGGTAGATTGTTTCAGCAAAAGGACTGTCAAGTGTGAAGTCAGGCAGCAGAAAAGGTGATCTGGACATGGCTATTCACCCCATCCCGAGATACCAGACATGGAGAAGGGCAGGGGAGCTGAGAGGCAGAACTCTTAACACTGATGAAAAGAAACACGTGTTTACACAACCGACAATGATCCAGGGGAACAAGATATCACAGAGGGCAAAAGTTTAGCTGGGCTCAGCAAAAGGACCTGTTGTGTATGGGGGGTTACAGTCATGGAGTTTCATTTCTGAAGAGTTTTTGGAAGGGCTATAAACCCTCAGGACTCTGAGAGTTCAGTGGATGGGGTTAGGAAAAAATCCTTTGCCCCAGCAAGTTACCCCATAACTGCTGCCACAGTGTCTTTGTGTCTTTCTTTGATGTGGCCGCTTCCAGAGGTGGATTGCTCAAATAACAGGGGGCTACAGTCTCATGTAGCAAAACCTTTCTAGAACTCACAGGGATAAGTCTCTCCTCATATGCAGATGGGGTATGAGACAGAGAAATTTGTAATACAACTACCAAATATTTATAATTGCAATTACAATAGTGATTGAGAGGTGGGGAGGGAGAAAGAGGATTTTGTTTTCTTTCAGTTAAACAAATAATACACTAGGCAAGTTGCAAAAATGAATGTCTCAGTGGTTTCATGCAAGCTTTTGCCATAGATAGTCAATTCTCTCCAAGCTCCAAGGACAGCCTTGAGCACTTCCTAATGCATCTGAGAGCAGACAAGCCAGGAAGAGAACAAAGTCAGCCCCAGGAGAAATGGGGAATGAAGCCAACCATGGGAGTACTCCTTGTCAAATGAGTCACAACAGGCATCAGTGTGAACTCCCAAGGAGGTGGCTTGTTTGCCTTCCACCTGGGCAAGAGAGACTGCAGTCCTGGCCAGGCAAAAAGGCAGATGCTACCACAAGCCTCAGTGGTGCGTGAGGGATGGTTGAAGTGGGGCAGATGGCTTTTGTGTAAATCAGCCTTGCCCTAAGGAGCTACCTGGGGTAGCCATACCCAAGACTGTTCATAACAAATATCCTGCTCTGCAAAGGCCAGTCATCAGCACACATTAATCTGATCCAAATCAGGCATTGCACAAACCCAGAAAACCTACATGGGACACCTTCAGGTAGAGAAATGAGCCTGTTACTAATCATCATCAGCCCTTAATTATACCCTTAAAAAAAATTGCATTTTACTTTCTAAGCTTGAAATACCTATTCCTTCCATATTTGTTTTAACTGGAAAATCTTAAAACATTGTTTTATAATACAAAATAAGATTTCATTAGCAGTGAGAGCATATCATTATCTATATATTACGCTGGGAACCCCTGATTCAAGCTGGTACATAATTACTCACCAAATATTTCTATTTAGGTCCAGGAAATTATTCATGTGTATAACTACTCACAAATATGAGTAAGGTCCCACAGTAAGAGCAAAAGTGAGCATTATTAGTAATCCAAAAAGAAGGGGGAAGAATAATTGGTACAGGTCCTAAAATCTAGATATTCCTTTGAGGAGGGACAAATAACAGCACTGTGATTATTACAGCCACACATTGCCACACCAAGCAGCTGGGTTCCTTCTATTAGAAAATAACTTTGCAATAAAGTACTGTTTTCAAGTGAATTTGTCCCCACCATTGGTTTTAAATAATCATTTGCCTTCAATTGAGTTTGTCCTATTACTGGTTTTAGGGAACCTTTTGCCAGTCCTTTTTCAAAAGGCAGACTTCCTTCCTCTCAGCCACAGTTATAAAGCTTTAGGAACTGTAAGTAACATGTTGCATGTAGGAAATATATTTTTCATCTCTAAAGAGCTGCAGAAACCTTCAAGAGTTACTTTCCATCTCTCCCAGGCAGAAACAAATAAGGTGTGTTATGGGGTGGCTGTGAGAGAAATTTCAATGAACTTGCAGGGTAGGGTTAGAAATCTACCTGGCAGTCCCAGGACAGTCAGTGCACACACACACACATACACACACACATGGACACACACATCCCATCTTGCAAATCCAGATTTGTCACAGGAAAATCGCCCCCCCCCCCCCCCCCAGCACACACTGTCTGTGTGACACTGCAGCAGTAGCTAACCCAGTCCTGACATTGGTCTTCTTTGTTACTCTGTTCTTTGCTGCTGGACCCATTCAGTTGAACTTTTATAGGATGAATTCACTCACCTGAATCCCAGCAGGGAGCCGGGGCTCTCCTCCTCAGCCGCGCTCTCCCGGGGCAGGGTCCGCTCCCGAGCCTCGCAGTTACACTACACTGACACTTGGTCACCGGGCTCGCAGCCGCGAAATTCTTCTTTGGTCCCAGAGAAGCAGGGAACAGTCATGCTCGTGCCTCTGGCGCTGACACACTGGGAAATGATCTGCCGGGAACGGAGGAGAGCCTCCCTCTCTCCTTCAGCGGGCGGTCTGGGGTCGCGCAGCATCCTCCCGTGTCAGCTCCGGGCGGCACAGCCACGCCAAACACACCCCGGGCACCACAGCAAAGCCAGGCACCGGGGCTTTCCTCACAGCTCTCAGCCAATAAAGAGTGTATGTTAAATCTGTCCTAATCCACAGCCAGCGCTGCCCGGTCCATTGGAAAGCCTCGCGGAAGTTTGGATAAATAATAACGTGCGAATTATGAGTGCTCCCGCCAAGCGTGAGACACAAAGCTAGAAATAAATATTGCCCGTTGTTTCAAATTATTCTGAGCACTCCAGCAGATGACTGGCAAGAGAACAGCAGGCGTAAGTAGTGGTAAAAGTAAACAGTCCAACTTTAAAGTAGCAGGCTTGCCTGTGTTGGTGTAACCCTACTGTAGTGGGACAAAGAGGGTGCTGGCGATACCAGCGCCCTCTCGGTGAATTCAGGGCAGGGTCCAGCATGTCCATTCACTCCAAAGCCACGCAGCTATGACCAGCACAGAGCTGCAGACTGGAGCTCAGCATGCTCACAAGAATAGGTGTTTAACCAAGTTGCTCAGGAGAACCCTGGGTTGCCTATTTGACCGCATACAGGCAACCTTCAGACAGGGGATAAGGACACAAACATAAGGAGGCACAGGGGCTAGAGCTGTGTTGATTCCATTTAAACACAGTTTAATTTTAAAAAGGCACAAGGAAAACATGTTTTTGTCAGATGAAGAGATTAAGCACTCAGTTTAAATCCACGTAATAATCAAAATCTGTAGGAATCTCTTATTTGCCTGCTTACCTTTGGAAAATGCACCACTCCTTCCTTCCCTCGAACACTTCGGAGAGCTTAAAGAGGTTCCTGTTACTTCCAAATGCTTTTGTTCTTCTGTCCCTCCGTCACATGGTTTGCCTTTTATATTTGCAACACACAAAAGTTAGGGCTGTTGTTTAAGAGAGAGAGGGAGAGAGGGGGAATGTCAAATGGAAAAGTGCCATTGCAGTCATATATCAATCAGGGCAGCAGCAGCAGCAGCTCACTGGCAAATGGGAATTCCACAGAAATGTGAAGCTCTTGTTATCTGAGAAATCACAAAACACCACCAGCCAAGCTCCCCTCTGCAGGGACTTCTTATTATTGGCAAGCCAGGAAATAGAAGGAAATGTAGGCGCTTTTTTAATTGCTGTTACTGTTTCAGATCTGGAGATAGGGACGCTGTGGCATGTGTAAGCCAGTGGAATATAAATCCTGAATCAAATTCCTTCCTAAACAAATGCACCATGTGCAAGATAAAGCAAACCACTGAGAAGAAAGGTAATGGAGCTAAGTGAAAAATCTGACAGTAATGATTTAAAGAATTTGATAACTGCTTGCACTTGGAAAATATCCATAGAAAAACTACCTGCTCCCTGGATTACTCATTAATCTCCTTTTTTTTTTCTGACCAGTTTGTTTTAGCGGGTTTTTTTAACTGTGATTGATCACAGATATCCTTAATTCAATCTGTGCTGCTTCACTACAATCGGTCAACTAAATCATCTGACATTCCCTGTCTCCCCAGTTGGGTAAGCAGGCAAGCATTTTCTGTATGAATACTTGCCTGCAAATCTGCAATTCCCCTGCTTCAGAAAACCTGCCCTGAAATTCTGACATATCTGTCAAACAAAGTCAGAATTTTGCTCAGAGGAGAAAACATTGTCTTTCTACTTTACACATTTTTCTCTGAAGAAGGACAAGTTTGAAAGAATTTATCCTTAAAATATTTTATAAAATATTATGGATGTATGCAAAAAAACAAAAGAGTGCCCTGAGAGGTTGAAGACAGGCTCCATCCACTGGAGAACCCAACTTACAACAATCACATCACAGCTCTGGATGCACCCAACCCTCTTCTCCTCAGAGTATGTTTCACTTCCCTGTGGAGTGCCCTCTAGTCATCCTGCAGGATTATGGAAAGCAGAGACCTAAGCTGGATAATTAAAAAATAGGCAACATAGCTGGCCATTCACAACTGGATCTGTTCAGAGGCACTGGCCAGCAGATGGACTGGGTTCTGTGTCGATTGTGTTTGAACTCTAAAGGAAAGTTGGTGTTTGATGGATGATGTTATTAGCTAAATGTCTCATGTGGTATAAGATCAAAGAACAGATGGGAATTATGCCTTAAAAATAGAATAATCTAAAAGGGCTTTTAGATGAGTTAGCATCAGGGAAACAATAAAGGAGACTTTCTTTGGCTTTCTTTGCTGTACAGGTTTGACTAGTGGGATAAACAACCAACCTACTTAGGACTGAAATTCTTAGGATGTGAGTTTTGATGCACATTTTTCCCTTCCTATTCAGTGTTCACATTGTTTTGCCTCTTGAGTTAACCTTGTGTTTCTCTCCCTGACCAAGTGTGTTCCAGCTCTTTGTTTCCTCACAGATGCCACTGAGTTCACCCAGGGAAGGTGGTGGCAAAGCTCATCAGCACCTTCACCTCCCTGTAACCACAGACTGAGACTGCTGCTCTGGCAGAGCACTCGCCTTAGAGAGACTACACACAGCAACCTTTTTTAATTTAGTCAACACCCTCCTTTAAAATGAAGGCTATTGGCCCTTTGGTCATTGTATTGCTGTGTTATCTGTCTTTTTCCACCAGCAAGAAAGTGATTTAAATACTCTGGTTACTTTCCCTAAGAACTTCCCACGTGCAAGACAAAGTAGCTTCTGGATGAAATCCTCCAGGAGACAGTAGATACCCTACTCATGGTCCTCACTGAAAATGGTGCTTTAGGGTTTTTTTACTGGCACCACTTAAGCTTCTTATCTTTGTGTCATTTGCAGATGACAATATCTGTATTATATTTTTTGTTGGGTGCTAAGTATACCCAACAATTATCAATAATTCCTCAAACAGTGGTATTTTTGAAATATAGTGCTCAGCAGTTTGCTACCACAACACAAATTCTTAGTACAGGAAAATCAGCAAAAGTGACTTTCAATTTTTTTATCTTCAGCTTCCAGACTCTGTTTGGCAGCCAGTGGAAGTTAATCAGCAATTAATTGACCGCACAGCCTGGTGACTTATAAACTGACACTCTCATTTGTGGCCTTCTGAATGAACTTGCACATGATCACAAGCACAGAAGTAGAAACATCCAGTGTAGCCTCCCCCCAACTCAAGAACACTGTGGCCCATAACTTTTTCATAGCTGTTCATAAATCTTTAGCCTCTCTCAAATGCTGTGACTTAATCCCACCCATAAAACCAGACATTTTGAAGAAACAAATAAAAGCAGAAAGAACAGGAGCTCAGAGCTCAGTTTTCAAAGACCACTAGACATCTGAGATGACCTCAGATATAAGATAATATTTCCAGAAGATTTAAGGTATTCTGCTCCTATCAGTTCTGATCTGAGTTCCATTCAAAAGAGGCTTATCTCGTTTAGAAGTATTGGCCTGAAAACTAAATTTAGGCTCTTTCAGAAGCAAATGTAGAGTTTCCATTCCAAATTACTTCCACTACAGGCCCAATTTAGATTGATGTCAATAGCAGTTTTTCCTCTATGTGAGCAACCATAGATATTCTGCTGACTAGGTTGAACTAAATATATCCTTTTTTTTTTTTTTTTAAAGAGAGGATCAGGTGAGATAAATCCCTTCCTTGTAGTCTCGGGATGCAATTTTGAAGAGATGGAGATCCACTGCTTCATGGAGTTCTATCAATCTCCTTAGTTCCATCCCTATAAAATGAATTGGAGACCTGCAGCCTATTCATTATTCCACCATATGACCTACAAGACTCATGTTTGTCCTCAGAAAAGCATTGGACTACTATTAGCTGCAGTCCACTGGGACCCAAATGTTTGCCCTGTTGGCATCATCGAGCCCCATATTTCTCCTTTGAAGGAGCAAGATTTCACCTCCCCATCATTCATGTGTTGTGAAATGCATTCAGACTTGTGCAGAAAACTCAATGTTTCATTTTCATCTTAAAGATTTCCCAGTGTTGCCATTTTCTAGACTCCGCCAGGCAATTTTTACATTCTGATACAGCAGGTAACAGACCTCAAAATCATCAAACATGCTGTCAGAACAGACATTGCTTGGTATCTGTGCTGATTGTGCCTGCAAAGACCAGGAGAGGAACACAAATGCAAGGACAATCTTTAAATGCAGATACACACTCACACAGAGATATTAACATTGCATCCTTTTGCTGGAAGCAGTTGGAGGGAGTAGGATGCACAGGAATGCAGTTCAAGGAAAGGCCATGCTTTGTTCCATTATTGAATCCATGAAGAAGGGTTTATATTTGGGGATTGGCCATCAGTATTCCTCTCATAGTTGTGAATGTAGGAGGAACTGAAAGCATTGTAATGGCAATCTATAGCAACAAAAATGTAATACTTATGTAATGAATTTATACTTTTTATATATAAGAGTTACTCAGAATTCTTAGAGGAAACATTTTCTATAATTTTAATAATAAAAATAAATATTAGGCAAATAATATTCCCAATAAGTAAACCTACATAACCACATACAGCAATGAAGGAGCAGGTGGCACAGAAGTGTGTTTAGACACTCAGTGCCTTTCATCTTTCTCCCCATGGTGCTTTATCTCAGATTTGTTATGCATGGATATTTAAATACCTAAACACACATAATCGTCTGCAAACTGAATGCATCTCTTCTTTCAATGTTTATATGTATTAATGAATGTGAGTTGTTAAGAAACAGAAAATGGAAATGTTTATTCAGTAATTTACACAAATACTGTTATTACAGCAAGGCTCCTGTCGTCTGGGGATAAGGCTGCTCTGGAGAAGTCTGTGAAAATTAGGTCTAAATTATATGCTTATTAATTTTAAGACAGAAAGATATATTTCCTGTGGACAATACTTAGCCTCTAGGCTGACTTGAAAATGCAGCTGCAGAAGGACCAGAGGTTGGTGTCCCCCTGGTTCCTTCAGCAGGAAGAAGCAGTTGGCCAGGTAGGGTCACCTCCTCTGTGGGGTGCTGCCCACAAGGCACAAATGACTATGGGATATCAGTGCTTAAAAAGGACAGGCTGAGGAGCCTGACAAGGCAACAACGTGCCAAGGGGAGATCCTGGAGGAAAAATGTCTTGGCTGTGTCTGGAGGAGAGGCAGGCAGTGCTATGGCATGGCAAGGTTTTCAGGAGTGATTTGGGCACACCAAGCCACAGCCAGGCTGCCCTGCACTCACTGAGAGCCCTGATGGACAGGTTGCACAGGACAAGTGAAGAAACTTGGATTTCTACATATTTTTCCCTATATCCCTCACGGTTACCCTCTCAGGTTTTTCCCCTACATAACCATCAGGTTTTTGATCCCCACATCTCTTGATTATGTGGATTTAAACACTTTGTCCTTTGCTCACTCCCACAATTTTTTCAACTGCTTTTAAAACCCCTACAAGACTTCTGGCTGAGCAAGGGGCAGCACACCCTCACTGAATAGCAAATGCATCCTGTGGCTTCTTGCCTCCTCAGACTGCAAATTGTAGATGCTTTGGCTTCCCTCTGCAGGACAGCAATAGGATGCAACATTCCAGCCCAAGCACCACACCTCCTCACATGTCCAAGAAACTGTCCAGAAACTTAGTTTTCTCTGTGAGATCTCAGCCTTGCTGCTAAAACTGATTTAATTTGAGCAGGCGGATGAAAAACTGCAGGGAGACACTAACATCAGGGCTGAGAGAAAAAAAGCAACTCAATTTCACAATAAACTTGTAAATAAGAGAGTAAAAATATCTCTGTTCTACCTTCAGGCTGCTGGAAGGTGGAATGCCTTTTCCCTAGAAGAGACTGTTGTCACCCTGATCCCTGTCCCCATCCCCTTTGGAGCAACTGACTGCACCTCTCTGGTGTCCTTTTGTCACTCTTTTGTACCTAATGGAGAAAGAGAAAAGCTACTGTGTTTCCCTGAATTTCAACAAGGTGAATCTCAACAAGTGCAGACACTTGTGGTGTTTATCCATCCTTCTTGAAGGCAGCTGTCTCAGTTTCAGCTGGGCTCCTCTCTCTGTCAGTGGAAACAACTAACAGGCACTGCCTGAAGGGCTGCTCATTTTGCATGAGATGGGATGAGGTGGAACTGCCTTTTGGCAGTTATTATATCCATTAATAACAAAAGGAGCCAAGAGTCAGCTTGATTTAGTCATCCAGAATGTTGAATCTAGCCTTGGTTAGGGTAGATGAATTCCACCTTTAAGGTTGTTTCAAATTATCTTATAAGCATATGCAGAAGATGCTTAACATACCAGCTGACAATCTACAGTTGCACATAGGTCAGTGTTAAATAACACACTTTTTTTCCAAGGCTGCAGGGAAGGTTTTGCATGAAACACTGTGGGATAATGACACCTGATGTGCAGTGTGCAATTTGCAGCATGTGTCTTCCACCTGACAGAGAGAGAAAGGATCTCTCTGTGAAAACTTGTAATATGTCAGATGTTTTATCTGAATACCAAAGAATGTGGAAGCTTACATGTGGAAATTTTTCCAGCTGTTGTAGCTCCATGTTTCCACATGAGTGATGTGTGGTGCACCTTGGGCATCAATGCTGATCCCTTTACCCCTTTATCCCAAACCACAAGCAATAACATTTCTGCTGGTTCCTGTCCCCAATGTTTCTCAAGAGGTCAGAATTTGTTAGAAAGTCCTAAACAGCACCCAGTGGCATAGCTGCAAGTTTTGCATGAATACAAACTGGGGGTTAAGGATTCTAAATGTGGCTTGAAGTAGCTTCCCTCAGCACGGGTCAGATCCTGAGGGCTCCCTTGAAACTTGCATATCACTGAGCATCAAACTGCAGCTTCATTTCTAGGATGCTCTGCATAAGATGGAGGAAACCCCTAAGGTAGCAGGAATATCTCCACTCAATTGAGAAAAGCATCATTGATTTCCTCAGGATAATATCAAGGTAGGATTATGGTTTGAACAACATTTCCACAATGACAAAAAACTACCCATAAATTTGCTTAGAGCTGTAAAACTGACCTGGCAAAAATACAGTCAGCTACTAACAACAGCAGTCTCCTGCCAATACCTACACAATATTATTTTCTTGCAGTAAAAATGCAATAAGCAAAGTGGAGAAGATATTTCTCTATGCTATGTACTATGAAAAATTAAAGTGAAATCATTTGACTATGACTCAGGTTTGTGTGGCTACTCCCTGTGCAGCACCTCATGTTTTAGAAGGAAACACTAAATGAAATTCAGTCTCAGCTAGCCAGTTTGGGTTAAATCTGCAGGGCAGCTCATCATATGGGAAGTTGCTGAGAAGAAATGCTATTTAGAGCAGGAAATTAGTGATTCATAATTGACATTAACTCCAGTTACCCTCCAATGTTCATGCTGTACTTCATGTGAAATTATTATAAGGAAAGAAAGGCCATTCCCTAGAGCAAGTTCAAGTTAATGTTTAGGAAACCATTTAAGTTGTTATTAGGACAAAAGTCATTACAGTGGAATGGTCAGATGCTCAGACTACACCTTCAGCTGTAAAACCTGTGCATTTTAATACTCTTTGCAGGTAGTTCCTCAGGAATTTGGTGATTTTGGCCAATTCAATGAAATCCTGACTTCACAAGTGTCCCAGTCAAATCTCCCACCTACTGAGAGGTATTGAGCAGTCCCTTATTGAGCAGTCCCTAATTGCACTGGATTCCATGCTGGTGTCCAGTTTTACACACACAGGTCCCTGGGATCCTGGAGGAGCTCCTGGAGCAGGTGGGAGCAGAGCCACAAGGATGTGCCCACGTGCAGCTGCTTGAGGACCTGGCCTCGAGGCAATAGTGGGCCTGTACTGGCAGATACCAAAATTAGAGAATGATGCAATTCAGACAATAGAATGAGACCGCCCAAGCCCTCACCTAATGAAAGCCAGCAATACTCTGTGGGTTTTGTTGTTAGCTGTGACCTTGTACCAGGGGCAAATCTGGTGGCACAGCTGCCTGGTTCTTGGCAGCTGGATGCTTTGCTGCTTGGTCTCCACAGCAGAGGAGGAGAGGCTCACTGAAGTTCCTCAGAGTACTGCCCTTTATTCAGACCAAAAGGACATATGAATTTAATTATTCCACCATAACACTAGCCTAGAATAAGGAATTAAATAGATCTTGCTATGGATTTTGTTGTGAGTAAAACTTTTGCATCTTATGCAATTTTTTATGATTTCTTTTTTTTCTGAATAGAAGCAGTCATGTCTTTATAATACAGAATATGTCTTAAAGAGCAAGTGTAAATCAGAGGCAAGCTTCAGGTAAAGAAAGAGACTAAAGACTCATACAGTTATAAATTTAAATACCTCTGAGCTTGAGAAAAGCACCTTAAACCACAGCCTCATTATTACCTTTAGAAAAGAGGGATTTGAATTCCTCTCTACAAGGAGAGATGCTCTGCAGCCCCAGTGCTATGCATGACCAAGGATGCCAGAAGAAAAGCCACGCTCTCCACAGCTGGTCAAGTTTCTGAGGTCCTATGAACTGCAGTGGATGCTCAGAGAGATGACAAAGCAATCACCATCCTCCTTGAGCTGCTGCTTGGGCTGTGATAAGTGAGACAACAGAGGGATTTTTTTGCAGGGGTAGCAAGAGCATCAGCACCCAACCTCAGGGGCAAAATAAACTGAGTAAACGTCCTTTGTGTGAGACCAGAGGTGCAAAAAGTCCTGGTAGAGCTGAAGCATGCTGGAGTTGAAAAGAATACCAGAAAAGGGTATTAACTGTGGTGTACTGAGAATGATCCTGATAAAGGGTGAGAGAGCTTGCAAGACAAAGGCAGGAGAAGAGGCAGAGGAAAGAGCCATTCATTGGTGGTTCCAAATAATCTTCAGTTCTGCTGGGCAAAGGAATCATTGGAGAAATGTGAGTCCTGTACTTCATCTAGAAGCTAAAAAGATAAATAAGAGGTTTTCAAACAGAGGCTATAAACAGGAAAGCTTGTCCTCACTTAGCAGAGCCAAAGCTACAGCACAGTTCCAGGAGCTTCAGGAACACAGCCCTGGCAAGAGCCTCTCTTGGAATTACTGCTTGGGTTAGAGCTTGGAGGCTACTGCAAGAAGCAGAATTAACTCTGGAGTAAGGAATTAGGATCTCCCAAGCAAAGGAAGTCAATCAGAACAGGCTGAGGCTGATGCAAGGATGCACAGGGGCTGAAAAGAGCCCTGAAATGGAAGGCAAAGCCCAGTCTGCTGCAGTGGGAAACACTGAAAACTACACATCATGTACATACCTTGGCAAGCCACAAGTGAGTCAGCATTTGGGAAAAGAGTAACAACAGATTACCTTTTCTGGGAAAGAATCAACATGAACTTGCGGGGCATAGCATGGGAGAGGACAGTGACAGCACCATTAGAGGTAAGGGGCTTATTTACAGGAGCCATGGAAAATGCTGTGGGGTAAGATAAAAGGACAACCAGCCCACGGGCAAATGCCAATAATCAATTTTCAGCTGAACAGATCTGCACCAGGTGATAAGGGTCTGAGAGGGTTATGAGCACTGAGAGAAAAGCTACAGGCAGCATAAGGCAAGAGAAGAAAGGTCTCAGAAGGACTGTTCCTCACTGAAGGAGATAAAGGCATGTGCAAATGAGAGTTCATAATTATGTCAGGGATTTTTAAGATGTCACATCCTTGATCTCACCCCCCAGGGTGAGCACACTGGATCAGAACAACAGCTGACATGGCTGGGGGGCCCCTTAAACTGCAGAAGAGAGTACAAAAACATGTCACTGTCCCCATCTCCACAGGGGTGGCTGGAGCCTTGTACCCCCAGCCCAGGGTGAGGTTTGAAGCACACTGCTGTGAGAATCAGTGGTCCAGGGAGAAATTCTGCCCTGGAGACACTCCACATCCATCCACAGTAAGAAATGTTTCTTCCTTAGCAAATAAGGAAAATTAAGTCATTATGTGAACCGGGCAAGTTTTCCTGTCTGCCCAGAGGGAATGGCTTCTAGGAGGCAGCTGACAGCACACATGACACCTGACACACCAAGGAGTGCCCTGGTATTGAGAGTCCAGAGGAGGGACTCAAAGATGACAAGAGGGATGGAACACCTCTCACAGGAGAAAAGCCTGAGAGAATTGGGATTGTTCAGCCTGATGAAAAGAAGGCTCAAAGGCAACCTTATTGCAGTCTTTCAGTGCCTGAAAATAGATTTAAACTGGAAAGGAACTTTCAACAGGACAAATAGGGATAGGACAAGGGGTGATGGCTTTAAACTAAAAGAAGGTAGGCTTTGATTATATATTAGGAAGAAATTCTTTTTCTTCCTAAAAATCAGAGAATTTCCTCTCTGTTGTGAGGGTGGTGAGGCATTGCAATATATTGCCCAAAGAAGTTGTGGATGCTTTATCCCATACTCAAGTGTACCTTCCCTTGGCTGCACTGAGACCCCGGGTAGCTACAGCTTCTGTAAGATTTGGTTGAGGTGACAATCTTCTGCCAGCCTGGAACTTCTCTTTGGAATGACTGCAGTGATGCTTTGGAACTGGATGGACTCATCCAGTTAAGCTCACCCCTTCCATTTCAAAAGGTCACTTTTGAAGAGGAAAGTAAAGCAGCCAGGCTGCATCCCTTGTTCACAAAACAGGAGGCCTAATATGAATTCCATCAGTGAGTCTCTTAAATTCACACCAGCACTAAATTTCCCCCTCCAGCCGTACAGTGATAGCATCTATCTTGGTATTTTCAATACTTATTGATCCAACAAATACAAATAATGGCATGGTGCAATTGCATTGTTTCAGTGCTTAAAACATAGTACTGTTGGATGCTGATTTCTCATGGTAATTTTGGGAAGGAATCATGGCTATGCTGTGAGCTTCCTAAAACCCCCTGGAGATTGGGAATATGGTACCTGCAAGTACCTCCAGTTTATTGTACTGTTGTTGAACACAGAAAAGGGATGATTAGTTTGTTGGAATTGTTATTTTTTCTTTCATTGTTGATGTTCTCCCTTAAAAAAAGAGAGGTCTTCAAAATTGGTTGTTGAAAGAGAGATATACTCGTAACCAACAAGATCAATCATTTTAATGCCACAGAGCAGACCATGGTACAATGAAGGCTCTGGGAATTGTGCACAAAATCAATGCACCTTGGTCCCTGCTATCACAGCTGCAGTTCCTGTCTGCCTGAGCTGCCTGTCCTCAGATCTGCCACCTGTAAATAGCCATGCAAACTACCTTCCTGCTGCTTCTGAAGTGAGAGTTACAGCTGTAGGGCCACACTGGAAGTAGATCAAGCCTCTTTGACTACGTGGAGCATGAGGAGCTGTAGTGTAGATGAGGCACCAGCATCTCTGGAACTGTCTTCTAAAGCTGCTTACAGGCAGGAGAAATCCCTGGCCTCCTTTCTTCACCCAAATCTCTCTCCTGTTGTTACTGGGGGTGAATTGCAGCTTCCAAATTCAGACTGAAGCTTCCATACCAGTGAAAAGTCATAGTTCCAAGCCCCTCAGAAAATGCTGAGGGCAGGAGGGCTTTGCCAGCACAGCAGGGTAACACAAACACCAACCCCGGTGCCACATCTTGCCGAGGGCTCCAAATTGTGAGGCTGCTCCCAGGAAGAGCCCTCCTCCCAAGCTGCTCCTCAGCACCAGCATCCACTGCTGGTCAGTGTGGAGCAGGATTCTGGCTGGGTGGACATGTGCCTGGTGCTGAGGAGCAGCACTTAGGGCTCTGTGACTGATTCAGTAAGCTGCGTTGTATCATGGCACGATAGTTTACTGAATTAAGAGAGTCAAATAGTGAAGTCCAAATGAAATGGTTTTGCATCTTCAGAGCAGAAATTCTCAAAATAATTAAAATCAAGCTTTCTGATACAGAAATGCAATATCATGGTTTAATGACTTTGTTTTTCTCAGGATTTGGGTTTGGGTTTTTTTTCTGAGATTATTACACTTTCACAGAACATTTCATTTGCATTTGTGCTGTACTTTCCTGTAGAAAATGCTGTCATTAGAAAGTAATTTATCTCTTCTGGAGTTTTGCAATAGTAAAATTGCAATTCAGATTGTCTGTAGTTGTAAATCAAACACTTATTTTAATAGCCTGGTCTGCAGAGTTGGAGAGACCAGCTCTATCTATCCAATTTGTAACGGGTGATGAACATCCCTGTTCCCCACAGCAGTCTCAGACGGCTCGTAACACTCAAGCATTGATGTCTCTATATGAACAGTTTCTTTAATTACCATTGTCAATTCTGATTTTCCAGGTAAAGGCAGCCACCTTGCTCAAATGATGAAATCATTTATCACTTGTCACGAAGGAGAGAGTCTCTTGGCATCCTCCTGTGCAGTGAGATATGCTTTGATCTCAAAGCATTCTATCTGCGGTGTAGTAAGACAAAGCACCACCTGCTATGAAGCTTGAAAGACTATTTAAAATATAATTTATGTACATTAGCATCTTGTCTGACATAAAAGAATTACATGAGAGAACAAGAAGCAAAAAAATTTTGAAACTGTAGTGGCAGGCACAAATATCTTTAATTTATGACAGACTTAATAAAATAGGTTTTCTCCCAAATACACAACTCTTTCCAGGAGCTGTGCAGTGACTTCATTTATATGGTCTTGAATGGAAAAAATGCCTGTAGTCAATATAGTGCAACCAAATGAAAAATAAAACGATCCAGAAGATCTGATAAACTTGTCTGGTCAGTCTCATGTGTACAAAGGACCAGAAATCTAAAGATAAGAGCTAAACCCACCAGTCAACATGTTATTAATCTCCAGATCTTCAGGGGGTAGAACTCCATTAGCAGCAATACCCCAGCACCCTCTCATTTGCACAGGAATGAGCAGGAATATTGTCTGGAAAGATGAGTTTCAGTTCCCACTAACAGACATCACCATGTCCAGGTGATGGACAGCTGGTGCCTGATGGGCACCTCAGAGGATCCAGAGGTGCCATCCAACTCCCAAAGGGAAACCAAAATCCTTTTGTTCATTAGCAGATTCTAGGTGGGCAGGAGTCACATTAAAATATGGACAGAGGGAAAACAAGTGTTTGCAGCCAGAGGAATCTGGTGGAATGGGCTTGGGGACTGTGGTGTCAGGGATGGGGCAGTCCCAGAAGCACTTGGCAGTCACTGCTCTGGGAGGGTCCAGGCACATCCCCTCATGAGATGCATCAGGATCCTGCACTTCCATTCCTTTATAGACAGGGCATGTTTGTGGGGCACTATCTTTCAGGCAGACCAAAGAGATGTTACTGCAACAACTTAGGGTATTTTAGTGTCATTCCTGCTGTGACCCTCAAAGCATTTATCTTTATATCCAGGGTGAGAGGGTGAAGGTCCTTGATAGACAACAAATCCTTACTTGCCATGATGCATGCTGCAACACTCAGAAGGCACAGCAGGGGCTTGTGTACCTCATTTGAAAGTTTTCATTCTGGTTTCATTCAACTCACACTAAGGCTGGGGAGGATGAGCAGCCCCTTCAGCCCTCATGCAGAAAAGTCTGGCTGAAGCATGGTCTGGCATCAGCCTTACAGAGACGTGGCTGGGTCAGTTGAGAGCATTTCTCCCCCAAACTTTACCTCCCAACTTCAACCTTTGTACCCACTGCCCTCACCAGGAATATGCAGTGGGGCACTGCCACCCACAAAGCCATGGGGAAGTCTTGGCATCTGGAAACTGAAACCCTTTGTGAGAAAGCAAAACTCAAAGGGATGGTTGGAGCAGCTCTGACTCTCATTAGGCAGAAATGGGTTTTCTCAGGAGGGCACTTGTCCCACAGCCCAGAAGGGAGGTGAGAAAAAGGACTTATGCAACCTCCCAACACATTCATGGGATGCCTGCACTCTCCATCCTCCAGGCCCCAAATATCAAGGACCAGAGAGTGACTGCCTTTGGGATCTATGGGGTCTTGCAGTTCTGAAACAGAAAGTCATTTTTACGCATATAGGTCTGGAAAGAAGAATAACGGATTGGGATTTTTCAGGACTCATTGCATGATTTTTTTTTTTTTTTTTTTTAACTTGTTTCATCTGCACTACTCTATCACTCCTTTTCCCAAAACAAATTAGAGCTTTTAGATCAATTACAGAGATGGCACAATTTTGTTTCCCCCCTTTGCTGTGCAGCTGCAGAGGGTGAACACACAGACCAGTGCAATGTTCAATTCTCATTTAGATTCAAGTAAAGTGCCAGAAACTGGTAGCAAGGGTTACTCAACCCTGCAAAGTGAAGTTTTTTTCTTGTTTGCTTTCCAAATGAAAAATATTTTTCAGTCATGTTTTTGATGGGGAAAGCAAACATATCTATCACCCTTTTTTTTTCATTCCCTCAGTAGTAAACCTCTGTCTTAATGCAAAAATTTCAAAAAAGCCAAAGTGATTTTTTTATGTTATGAATTTGCCCAGACACTAAACATGTTTAAATGTCATCTTCCATTTTCTTTTATGTCCTTAAAAATTAGATTATCCTGCTACTGTTCTGCAAATTTGTTTTCAGGAAAAAAAATTCCAAGCCCCATTTCTTGCTTTCTACTAAAGTTTGAAGTTTGTTCTTCCTGGAACCAGAACAAAAATAGTTGAAATTGTTGCTGGGTTGGAAAGAGAAGTGTTTGGTGGGAAATGAGCAGGGAGATACTAAGAGCAAAAAAGACTAAAAAATAGTCTTGTATTAACTGAATCTTTAATTTTTGAGTGTCCAACCTACAGGTGCTTTTGCCAGCCAAGCCTGACGTTTATACATTTTCTTCTGACATTTGAAGATTAAGTAAATCATGTTCATGTGCGATAGTACCAGCACACACTTGACTCCAGTCTCTCCCCACCTCTGCTGGACCTGTCACCAAAGGGATGCTGTGGAGATGGCCAGGAATACACACCCATGCAGGAGACCACCACGACTAATTAATCTCCTGATTAAAGGGAGCATTGACAAAATCCTCAGTTCTGCTTCCCCTCTGTGCTGTGCAGTGACTGTAAGTCTATGTTCATGTGCAAATCTACCTGCTAGGCATGAGCTTGTTACCTCTAGACTTGTGTGTATTTGCCTCTTCAATTTTAGTAAAAGTACAATTAAGGATACCAGTTCTTGGCTGCTGTTTGTTTAATAAAATAAACATGAAGCAGTTGACTGTAAGTGTTGAGTCCGCAGTGCTTTACTGAGGTCTGATTAGAAAACCACTAAAATCTCATTAAAGGCACTCTACTTTCTAAAGGTTTCTGAAAGGTATCTGAGATTGTCTTGCAAAAGCAGAGTATTTACCTTGCCTTTATTGTCATTTACTTCTGATCCTGCTTCATGTGGCTACAAGTTCATTTCAGCAACTTTTGCTGATGGTGAGAACACGGAGACGTAAAAGGCGTCCAGAGGTGTTATTTTTATCCTGGAGAGAAAGTTTGACCTCATAACTGTAATGGAGAATTGGAAACCAGAATTGGGATATCCACAGGACAAAATGAGATAGGGGCAGTAAGAGACAGAAACAAGGGTAGAGAGAGACAATGGAGGAGTGAGAGAAGGAAGGATAGAAAGAAAGAAAGAAAGAAAGAAAGAAGAGGAATGCAAAGAAGAGAAATGCAGAAAAGAAAGTGCAAACTGTTTTATAACCTTGATTTAACACCCAGTCTGAGCCAGACCTGTTACACAGAATATGTTTCCTTGGGGGTTTATAATGCAACTACTACAGAGAAACCAACATGATCTGACACAGCATGAACTATTCAGCAGCCTAGTAAAAATAAGAATAGCTCATAATGACAGGAGAATCAAACTGTTATTGTCTGGAATGTGAGATTATAAAATGTGAGCTGATAAAATATCACGATCCAGATTGAAAATCAATAGATTTGTTAAAGATGCCAGCAAAGGAACATGGACTACTGGAAAACAGTCAGTGCCTTCCCTACAGTTGCTACCAGCATTTTTTGGATAAGTCAAGAAGTTGCAAGTTTAAAGTAAAAATAAATTAAAGGGTTCTTCTATCAATCCAAAGTATTCAAAAATAGAAAAATTAATGGGAATCAAGCAGTGAAAATCCAGAGTGGAGGGGTGATCAAGGGCAACTGCAGCACTGATATCTCAAAAAGAGTACATTGTTCTTACCTAGAGGGGTTTTCAGAAGGTGCTTTGCTATAAGGCAATGCCCTTGCAATATTTAAAGGGATTTGCTGTTAGAAACTGTTGGATTAGGAAATTTTACATGCTCCAAGTGAAATATCAAAGAGAGAACTATCCAGCCTGCCAGGTTAGTCACTGGGGTTGGTGCAGATAAGTAATAGCAGTGAAGTATCCCTGCTCAGGTAAGAACTTAAACAAATGTTTAGACTGTGCATATTGCTTAAGTATTTATTTAAGTAATTTAATACACCCAGGCCAGACTAATGAAATTCAACTGCTATTCATCCCACCACACAAGAGTGTCCTCCATAGCATAGATATGAAAGCAAATAAGATAAAAGGAAAGGTTAAATAAGAAAAGATGTGCTACTTATCTGTGCTATGAATTTTGTCTTCTTTTTTTTTTTTTTTTTTTTTTTTTTAATGGTGCCATTTTTAACCAACCTTTTGCATGGTTTGTATTGTCTGGACCACAAATGACACCTAACATGAAGCTTTTTACATCTGGCTCACAGGTGTGTGACTGGTGCTTGCCAGGAGCAGATGGATGCCTTAGAGGAAATTTTCAGTGCAGAGACAGAGAGGGGGAAAGGCTAAGGGTCTTTAGTGTTCCCTACCTGTGTTCTGTCACCATTACGCCTCCTGTTATGAAATACAAGTCAGATTGCATGGAAATACTGATTAGGAAAGGCTCCAGATTTTCCTCTAAGGTAGTGAAAAGTGTAGTAGTGATTACATGAAGGAGTACAGGGTAAGTTGACTAGAAAAAACTATTGCTTGGCAATCCAGGTAAAGCTTCCAGCAACAGGAACTCAGGGTACAGCCTTTGGCACACCAAGGATCCCTCCATACAGGCATTAAAAACCCCTGTATGATGCAGATCCCAGTGCTCCTGCTCCCCACAGGCTGAGGGGACAGCCCTGGCTCTGAAAACCCATTCAGCATCATCTGCTTAGAAACCAAGTGCTGGCTCTGACAGAGAGCAAACCTAGAGGCTGAGAGGAGACTTTAATGCACTCTACAACTACCTGAAAGGAGTCCTCAAGTTGCACTGGGGGAGGTTTTTGTTAGATATTATGAAAAATGTCTCCACAGAAGGTGTGGTCAGGCATTGGAACAGCTGCCCAAGGAAAGTGGTAGGAGCACTGGAAGTATTCCAAAGATGTGGATATGGCACTTGAGGACATGGTTTAGTGGTGAACATGGTGGTGGTTCTAGGTTGACAGCTGGACTTGGTGATCCTAGAGGTCTTTTCCAACCTTAGTGATTCTATGGTCCTGTGCAGACCTGACTGGAGAGCAGGACTTCTGCACGCTTGGTAAGGTGGGGCCTGTGTAACACATGGGCTGCAAGGAGGATAAACCACCATGTCTTGCCTGTTTTCTTCCACCCATCATAGCCTGAGAAGGCAGAAAGCTGCAGGAGGCAGGATGGGTGAATGAGCAGGAATTCACCCCTTGCATTACCAGCCTGGCACTTTCAGAACCGAGAGCATCCGGGCTTTGGCAGGGGGGTTTTGTTGGAGAGGAACAATGCCACAGACACGGGTGTAACAAAGAGATCTTTGTGAACACGATTGGCCTACAGCACAGGATCAGGACTTCCTTTCAGGCTGGCTGCCTAGAATACTGAAGGAGGACAAACAGCTCTCCAAGTCAGAATAACATGACCAAAAATCCCTGTACATCCCCCGAGCTCCCTGCCTGTGCAACTCCTCAGCCGTGCAGAAACTTCTTCCTTGGTGGGAGGATTGAAATGGAAAAGAGGGGGAGATGTGGGGGCTCAGGCAGTGGGCAGAGCAGGAGCTCTTTGCATGCAGGCACACGTAGCTCTGGCTGTCAGGAGCCTGGCTGCCAGCAGAGCCTGCCTGGCTGCAGAATTTGGGAAGCTCTGTGGCACATAAAGGTTGCACTGAGACAACAATCCTAAATTCAGTGCTTTTGATCTCCTGAGGCAACAAAAAAATCCACCACCACTACCACCCAACTTTGGCAGACCAACTGCTTCTAGATTTCCTGATGAATTATCACAAGGAAGAGAAATTATCCTCAGTCCTTCCTCACTCAGAAATCTGAGGATTTTTCCTGTGGTCTGTGTAAAATGAAGCACCCCAAATTAGCACCACTCATTCTGCCACAGCCAAGAACTGCCTGTGCAACTACATCCCCCGTAAGAGTGTTGCAGCCTCTCTTAAGAACTTACAAAATAGCATGTACCCACAAATTCCCAACCCAAACACACAACCAAACTCACCCACTGTATCTCTGACTCGGCCAATTTTTTTTTTTTTCAATAAACTTAGGCCACAGGAACCCAGTTTACCCCAAAAGATTCCAACTTCTTTATAAACCAACTTCACAGAAGATTTTTCTTTCTAAATAACTATAAAGCCTATGCTTTAACTGTGATAAACAAAATTCCCTGTTTGTTCTTATTCAGTAACAGTTAGTTGTTAATGTTGTGGTTATTTGTTACCAATCATTGTTAAATGTTGTTTCCCAGTTGTTCCCTTTTTTTTTACCCTAGTCTGTGTTTGCTAGTTTCATGTTTGTGTCCCCATGTTCCCAGAATCCTCCCGTCGGAAGCTACATTTGTTGCACCCCGACTGCTGCTCCCAGACGTCCTTGCGCACTGACTATATGCAAATAAGGGGCATTTGGCCTAAATCGGACTCCTAAAACCACAAAACAACGTATCATAGAACAATAAAAACAGCAGCACTACTCTGAGAAAACCTCAAGGAAGCATACACCAAGAGCTGAGTTCGGCCGTGTGGCCCTAAGTGCAATAGTACCCAGGCAGAGAGAGACACCCTAGACCGACGAGCCCTCATTGTCTTCTGGTGCTCTCGTGAGGATAGAAGCCCCAGCTCTGCCTGCATTCCTGCGGACAAAGCTGCTTTCCTCCTCCTGTGTGCCACCTCTGGGAGCAGCGGCGGTGTGTGCGCGACCCGTCGGGCCCCCACCTCGAGCTGATCACTAATAAAGGCATTAAAAAGGAGAAAAAGCTCCTGCCCTTTTTCTTCATTAACCAACATTCAGAAATCACACGTTCACCAGCTGTATTGGGAGCCTGTATTTTATTTTCAGTTCCCATCACAAATTCAGTTATCAACAATGCCATCAAGCTGTCTCTGAAATATTCTTACACCTCTATCAACTTCAGAACCACTATCATTAGTGAAGTGAGACTCTAAATTTTCCATGCACAAGCATGCCTGCAGATCAACACACATATTGCCACTGAACTTGCAACCAAATATATTCAAAAGATATCACACTGCTGTGCCTTAAAGGAGACTCTCAGGGACCAGTAGTCACTTGGAGGAGAGCAATGAAGGCACTTGCTTTGCTGGTGTAAGACTGGGCTTTACATTATCAAAAGAACTGCCCTTACCCTACAGTGACTTCATTGTGTCCTCAGCATCCTCATGATGGGAAGCAGAGAGGCAGGCACTGATTTCTTCTCTCTGGTGACAGGACTCAAGGAAATGGCATGAATCTGAGTCAGGTGAAGTTAAGGCTGGATAGCAGGAAAAGGTTTTTCATACTGAGGGTGGCTGGGCACTGGAACAGGCTCCCCAGGGCAGTGGTCACAGAACCAGCCTGACAGAGCTCAAGGAGTGTTTGGACAATGCTCTCAGGCACAGGGTGTGACTCCTGGGGTGTCCTGTGCTGGACCAAGAGTTTGACTCAGTGATTCTGATGGGTCTCTTCCAACTCAGCTTATTCTGTGTGGAACCAGAAGCTTGCTTCAGTGTGGAAATCCAAGCCAACCAATTGCCTCTACCCTTCACGTTTCATGTACTAAACCCTAATGGGATCCAAATGAAAAATCATCAAGTAACAAAAACCAGCAATAGAATGCCATGTGTTTTGAAAGAAATTTCCCCCAGCATCTAATTTTCTAACTTTTGAATAACTGCCATCCTTGACAAACTCATAACCAGAAGCAAAACAAACTGAACCTGCCCTTAAAAAAAATGAACAGCAACAAGCAGAAAATAAATAGTCTGTAAACCCATTTCTGCAGCCACTGCCACGAGCGCCCTCCAAGCAGCCCCACTGCAATCTGGGGAGCCTTTACATTCTCCCCATGAAACCTGACACACACCACACTTGTGCACTACAGGACTGATGGAAACTCTGCAGCTGGACAACATTTATGTGCTGGAGTGAACTCTGCTGGACAGTCAATAAAGGACCAGGGCACCCAGTTACCATTTAGAGGATATTTTTCTCTAACTGTTCCCACTGATATCTCAAAAGACCATCCTGAAAAGTGGCTTCTGATACAACTCCCAAAGGCAATATTGGAAAGGAAAATGCCCAAATATACTAGAATAAAACAAAGAAAAAAAAAAAAGAAAAATTATGGACTCAACAAAGTCCAAGTACTTAAGGCCTACTTTGATCTTCCTTCTGTCTGGATGAATGAAGCTCATTCCACATGGGCTGCCTGCCAACATATTTCCCCCTGCTTTTCTCTGAAGAAATGAACATGTTATCAACTTCCTCTTGCTAAAACCTCATCTGGTCACAGACTGTAACCACCCTTTTTCTCTCAAGTTGACTGGTCATCTGGTACAACTGTGTTGAACAAAGAGTTACTGTCTCCCACCTGTGTTTTGGCTTCCTGTTTGGAAGATGCTGCTACTGGTTCCTGAGTCATGAGGTGAGAGTTGTGTGTCCAGCAATAAAACTGTCAGTTTTTTAGAGGTTTTTTTTTTTGTATTTTATCTGGTCTAATGAAAGATTTCACAATGCTCTTGAGCCCTTCACCCCATGATGAGGTGTCCAGGGAATACTGCTGGGGGAATACTGCTGTGTCACAAGAGTGCCACACACCTTCCTTAGGCCACAAGGAACAGAGTTCAGGTACTTCACATGCCCACCAGCCTGTGCTGAGTGAGCAATGAAAGATGCACTTAAATCAGGTAGAAGGTGATAGATATCTCAACAAAAAAAAAATCAGGATGGAAAACAAATTGTGACTCTGAGAGCTGGGACAAACTCCCTGTTCCCACCCCTTGTACCACAGGGAAACTCATCCCTCCTCCAGGAGCTTTGCTGCACTGGCTGTGCTTTATGGCACCCATGGCACCCATTGCTCTTTCCACCATGCCCATTCCCATGTCCATGTTTCCCATGCAGTGACAGGCCAGCTGCAATCCTGAGGCTGTGGGCCTCTTTGGCACAATCTCTGGCTGAAGAAACAGTTTTCCTGAAATGCACGTGAGCCCTGGTGCTCCAGTTACTCTCAGGAATGTGCCTCTACCAAGGATTAAGCAAAATAAATATTATCTGGTTCCATATCTATTTTCATGTTTGCTTATGCATACCTGCCTCCAGCCCTGTCCAATGCTTAGACCTTCCAACAGCTCCTAGTTATTAGAGAGCATCTCATTTTTACAGGGTCACTTTTCACTTTTCAAGAGCCTTTTCTCTGGAGGAGAGTTAGCTACTTCTGTCCCCTCCTTAAACCCACAGATATCATATATAGAGTTGCAGTTCCCTTCAGAGGCACTGCAGAGACTATCCTTGCATTACAAAGAATTCATGCTAAAAACAAAAAACAATAAATCCTATCCAAAGAATACCAACACATGTGTGCTAGTGAGCTAAGGGTGTCCAAATATTTTTTCCTGTGGGACTTAGGTGAACTGTCCTCTCAGTTACTTAATTCATACTTTTTTTTGGAGCACTTTTTTTGAGCATATTTTCCTCTCATTCATAAAGAACAGCTTCATTAAATATCACTTGTCTTGTTCCATGTTCAATCTACTGCTTCACAAAGTGGTCTAGATTTTTTTTTTTCTGAAGCTGCCAGTGGCATCTGCAAAGTGCTGCCCCAGAGCTCTACCTGCCCAACACTGCTGATTTTTGTGGACAATGTTCTTCCTCGTCCCACACCCAAAATTTGCAACTGTGACAACTTCTGGTTTTCTGGAGGTGAGAAAACTCCTGTTGGACTTAAGGGAAAAGACCAACTCCCACATGTGGAGAGATGAGCACCTGCAATGTCTCTCTTTGCCAGCCCATTTTAGCAAGCTGCAAGGGAAGCAGAGGGATTGTGGCTTCAAAATGAGGGGTCTTATGCTTCAGTTCTGTGAGCAAAAACCAATGAGAACATGATTTCACTCCCAACAGATTCCTCCTTACAGCCAAAAGTGATGACACTCGATGCTTTGAGCTTCAAGGGTACAACAGAGCAAAGCAGAACTGAACTCTGTTCAACTTATGCTAAGTGAGAGAAAACCCACAACTGTCCTTCCTCATTGGTCTAAGTCCATTGATGTACACAACTACTTTTGGTTAACCAGGTCCTCAACGCTCTCTTGTTTTATGCCAACAGAGAGTTTGGCCCATAAAGTTCACATCACAAAAATCACAGGCAGCTCTTGAAAATGGCTATAGATAGGTTATGTACCTTGGGCATTTCTGTGGAGAGTTCAGAGACAACTCCTCTGCAACCATGAAGAAATTCAGGGTGACTGTGTGGTGTAGGCAAGTGGATAAATTTGCACATCACCACGTGTACAGGAAAACTCCAGGGATGTGTTTTGCAGAAGAGGTGACCAAGAGTGCATAGGGATGGATGTTGTAGGTAATGCTAAACGGAATTGTTGGCTCTTCCTTCCTGTAGAAAAAGGAGACAGAGACACAAATTAACCTCAGTTCCAGGCTGGAGTACCACCTACTGCTGCACGGACAATTTACTTATGCAAAAACCCCTCAGCTTGTCAACTTTTGAACATTTATAAACTTTGTGCTAGGATCCAGATTAGTGCTGTGTGTGGAGCCTGCATTTATGAAAGCTAGTGAGTGTTCAAGAGCATTTTTTGGCCCCATCACTAAGCCAGTGATTTGTCAGCAGCCCAAGCAGTGCTTCAGGGCAGATCATTTAAAAAAACTGGTCCCAAACTTTTCAGTTTCACCTGAAACGTGGCACTTTGCAAATGAGTTGCATATGCAAAAAAGACCATTTGAGTTCTCTTTACCCATTTTGCATGAAACTCAGCTTTGTGGGGAAGACCTCAGGGGTCTTCATGAGGAGTCCTCAGAGTGAGAGCAGAGTGTTTGCTCCCCTTTCCTTCCACTCCCCCATTTATGATGATCCCTGTAAGACCAGTGCACAGGAGGGCACAAAACCCTTCCTTGTGAAAAATTTGGCTTAACGAGACATGAATAGAAGGCTTGTACCTGCCAGGAGGACTGCAAGGAAGAAAAAAAAAGAAAGAAAAAAGAAAAATATCCTCCAGTGGATCTCCGGAGCTGTCACCACAGCAGCAGTGAGTCCCCAGAGCCGTGAGAACCTCGCTGCAGCCCAGCCAGGGCAGTGCCAGGCCAGGCTGGGCTCACTCACCACTCCTGGGCCATGCCCTCAGCAAAGAAAGGACCCCCTTTTCTGACAAACAAGCTGTGGGCAGTGTGCCAGCTGCCTGTTCTTGAAGGAGGAAAGGCTTTGGAGAAAGGCTGGACCCAGGGACTGGGAAGATTTAACCCTTCCAGCGATGGTTGGTTTTTTGAAATGTCACGAGGGCAGCTGGTGTGCCCAGTGTACCAAAACTCACCAGTGACAAATCCTGTCTAGCACAAACTGGTGAAGCTCCCTTTTACAAGTGTTGGGCATCAAAAGCCCTTACGCAGCACCTCCAGAGGAGACAGACATCTATTTAATAATTTGCAGTGTGATGCCAAATCAAAGGCACGACAGCAATTGTACTATCCCCAGACATTTAGACACTTACCATACTTCACATGGGGGTGTTGCAGTCTCAATAACTCTATGCAGCTGTGTGCCCCATGCTGCTCAACAGTGCTGCTCAGCATTCCTCATTCCAAAAAATATGCATCATCTTGCAAAAAACAAGGCTTGTGTGGTGCTGCCAGTTTGTTTTTCCTCTGCAGCCAAATGCAACTGATCTTCAGTGCTATATTTTAATTCTGTTTTCCCTGCATCCCCACCCCCAGTTTGTTTGTCAGATGTGTAAGGGCATGCTTTGATTTTCTTACTTTTTTTATCCATCCAAAGACCACCCATCTGCTGCCTCACAGACCAGCACAATGTGTACCACAGACTGAAAAGCACTTTCCTTTCCCTTCCAGAGCCTTGGCATTACAAAATGCTGAGCTAAACTACAGCTTTATGTTAAGAAAGAGCAACTATAAAATCCTTAGAAACAACCTAGCAGGACACCTCTGACCTGTTATAAAGGTAGCAGTTAAAATACAGAGGGGCTAAATAACACTGCCCACTTCAGAGAAAATCCAAAAGAAGGTTCTTCTCAAATTACACACACTTTGTAGTAACTTGTATGAGCAGGAGTGGACTGAGGCAGTCTCAGAAGATTCCACTGTGATTTACTATGAGTTCGGAAGGAAATGTATAGGTTAAAAATATTACTGGTCAATTTTTCAGGTCCTGCTAAGGGACATGAGCATCACACAGTTGCTACAGCTTCATGAAGAACTTGGATAAGAGTCGCTTGATCCCTTGTCACATCCTACAATTGATCTGGTCCCTTCAGGCTTGCCCTGGTTCTTGACCTTTGTCTCTGCTGTTCCCTGATGCCCTCACAGCATCTTTTCACACCACAGAAAGCCTGCTCAGGGGCAGTCCATGCATTATGGATGATACATGCCTTCCTGCACTGTGCCTGAGTGCCTCAGCACTCGCTGCTCAGGAAAGCTCACTACATGACCCCTTGCCCTTCTGTGACTACCCAATAAAGCACTTTTCCTTCACATGAAATTATAAACTCATGTGGCTCCAAAAATAGGCAGAGTCATCTGGTTTGGAGTTGTGAACCTTAAATCATTGGCTTAAAGACCAGGGAAAAGCCTGCTCTTCTCCATTAATATGAATAAATAATTTCCAGGATGAAAGCCTACACAGAGCAATCTGGCCTAGAAATACCCACATCCCACTTTTCTTTTAAATGCAAGTGATTCTGGTTTGAATGGTACCAGTGCAGCAAATTTGGGAATAATTAAATACTAATGTGTTGTTTCATCCCCTTTTTATATGGCTCATAGAACAAAATTTTAAATTACTATAGCAACAGGCTGAAACAATACTCTGGAACTTGTCGATATTTATCCCGTGATCTAATAGGGGTTTGTTGACTGTGCTACTCTGCAAAGCAAAGGCATTAAGTCAGAGCTTTATTCTTTTACCATATGGACCCCAGGAAAGAAATTTTCTCTTACACTTTGCACTCTGCACTACACTGAAGTGCACCAACAATAAGATTCATAAAGAAAGCCATTAGTTACCCGTGATTAAATCCCACGGCCCAGGTATGGATTTAAAATTTATGGCAATAAAATTATAGACGTGAAACTGAGGTTGCATAGATCCAGATGAGTGTTAACGAGTGTGAAGGGCTGCAAGAGTAATGTGTTATTTTACTGTTATTGTAACATATGTTTATCTTTAAAGAAGGCGCCTGTGAAAGGTATTGCACAGGGATTTAAGTCATGTGGGTAGGTGCAAGTAGCACAGGATTAGGTGGCTGGGGGACCAGGCTAAGATTAAGGAAGTTACATCATTCCCAAACTCAGAAAACTCAGGAGTGAATCTCAAAGGAATGGGGAGAACTCCAATAGAAAATTCTTTAAGACAAAGGTAAATGAGAGGATGCTGCACTTTTTTTGGTTAGTGGGGGTGTTTTTTGTTGTTTTGCAAGGGTTTTTATGGGGTTTGGGGGACCTTTTTGAGCTTTCTTCCCATGAGACTTTCAAAAAATACAAGACAGACAGTGATTCTCTTGGTCAGCTCAGGGATCCCAGATCTGTTCACAGAGACCCACTTCTTGTGGGACAAATTCAGTTCATAGAATTACACAAAAATTTTTGATTTGACTAATTTGCAGTAGCATTTCTTCCTATGACATCCTTTTTGCAGTGTTTTGGAAAGCAGCAAACTGCTTTTTAGGAACACACCACTCATTCAAAACTGGTTAGTAAGGGCATGTTGATCTACCTGCAGGACTGGCCAGGTACCCTTGAGTATTGCCAGCACTCCTGGCAATCCCAGGAAGAGTACATCCAAGAAATCAGGTATGAATGAGTTTTGAGATGCAGGATTCACTGAGGGGAAAAGCACTGTACATGAAAGGAAGAGAAAGTCCACATGGACAAAAACAAAGCACTCAGTGAAAGCTCAACACCATGAAAAATACTCAGCTGAATTATTGACACTCAGCCAGTGACTCAGAGCATAAGGGGAAGGAAAACAGCCAGTCTGGATTTGCGAAGAGCAAATTGTGTCAAACCAGCTGAATTTCCTTCTCTGGCAGGGTAACAGGGCTGGTGGGTAAGGGTATGCTGTGGATGTGGTATATCTTGGCTTCAGAAAGATTTCCAACAGCATGAGGCTGGAGAGGTCTGAGCAGCACTCTCACAGATAAAACTGGAATTCAAAGCAGCCCTGATAAAACAGAATAAAACTGATCTAAAATCAGCAGGGTGAAACTCAGTGAGAGGGCAGCTTTCAGGAAGGAAGGCTCAGGTACTCAGAAGAAGGCCAAGCTGGGCAGATGGATTGGGCTGCTGCACAAACCAGTCTGGGTGCCAGAGAAAAGCAGGGACCGAGCATGAATTGACAATGTGATATTGTTGGAAAAAAGGCAAATGTCATTCTGGGACATGCCAGCAAATGCTGTAAACAATTACTCCACTCTGCCCTGCTTTGAAGAACCCTGAGGAGTAGCCCTGTGCCCAGACCTTGGCACCAGGCTCTGCAGAGGATTTAGGCAGATGGGAACATACAGGGAAGAGGAGCAAGAGGAGCTATGAGGGACTAAAATGCATTATTTATGGGGAAGGGATGAAGAAGTAATTTGTTTAGGAGAAAGGGTTCTGCCATAAATAAAACACAGAACAATATTAAATGAGGAAATTCATGGGGTTGCTGGCATAGGGCAGCTACGCTGGTGATCTGTGAGAGACATCAGGCACAGAAGTGGGGAACTGGTCCAAAATGCTTGGGAACAAAGAGGCTGCCACTGGGGATAGCTGACATCCCAGGCCACTGCTTCATAGTCCCACCCTCTTCCTTTCCAAGATCCAAACCCACCAGAGCTACCACCTTCTGTGAAACCCTGGTCTGAGCTGATACCTCTGGTGAAAGGAGCAGAGGGGACTGAGTCCCATGCTGTACATTTCATTGTATGACTTCCTTGAAATACTGAACCCTGAGGATGCCACGATGGGCTTTGGGGATGCAGGGTGGAAAGGACCAGGACCCTGCTGTCAGTCTGTCTTCTGCCACCTGGCAGCCTGGGGTGGCTGGGCAGGAGTGCAGCAAGAACATTCCCCTGAAACAAAAAGACCCCAAACAAACAAAAAATCAAACCAACCAATCAATCAACAAACAAACAAACTTACAAAGCCAAACAAAAAACAACAGCTAAAACCAAACAAACAACCCCTCTCTAAAAAAAAAAAATCACAGAACTCCCCAAACCCCAAAAAAGCTGAACCAAACTGAAAACCACCACCACTAAAAAAACAACAAAGAAGACAACAGCAAATAATTTATGAATGTGAAGCAAAAGACATCTGCAAGAGAATTAGCTCCATGAAAAGAGTGAACCAGTCAGCTGAGAGAGGTTGAGCTGGAGGTTATTGCTCTTGTCCAGGACTGTCTTCCTGTGAACAAATGCCAGTCTGGAGGGTGAGGGCAGGGTATCTCCCTCCCAGCAATACAGTCTGGGGTTATCTCTGCCATGTACCACTCATTTTGGGGTGAGAGAGTGAGGGGCAGATCACATGTGTCTCTGGAAAGTTGCCAAAATCAGGCTTGCTTGCCTTTGGAAAACCAAAATCTCACTCACCTTTCCTGTGCTTCACATGACAGCCCTCTCTGCCTGGGTCTTTTTTGAAAAATCACAAAGTGACCATGAACTTTGTTTGCTTTGCAGATCATGACAGTAAGGGCATGGTGTCACTGTTTGGCTGGCACTGCACAGTACAGACCAACAGGGATTTTCTTACTCCCAAGCTGCACCTTGGCTGCTTTTGCACTGCCCTTCAGTCTTCCCTCACCCATACACCTCTCCTGGTGAAAGAAGCTTTGTAATAAATGATTCAACACTGATTCTTGGAATTGAATAGAACTTTTTTTATTGACTTGTAGATTTTTCACCAACTTGCTGTTTTCAGACTAATTTTCTGAGTAGCTGTCCTTTGTGGTCCAGGATTGGCTCACAGTAGAGAGTTCCACTACCCTCTGACATGGTTCAGCCCCAGGCAGGTGTAAACCTTCCCCACCTCTGCTGCACAGCTCACAGCAAAATGCTCAGGGCTTCCCATGAGCCCCCCCCAACAGAGCAGTAAATCTGCAGCACTGTGATCTTACCCAGGGTAGAAATGTCCTTCCCATCAAAGGACATGATTTAATGCATATCTGCTGAGTTGTGCAAAGCCTTGTATTTTACTGCTAGCACACCTTCTGGGAATGTGCATCCCTTTGGATTCTCTTGGAGGGATCCCATTCCAAGGGCAGGGGGAAGTTGTTTCCTCAGGGGTCTAACTGAAAGATACCCTCCCTGCCCTCACCTCATAGGGAGAAAGCATTGTATACAACCAGGCATGAGAACAGAACAGAAGCATGTGACAGTGCTTTTAATGTCTGCTGCTTTTTCCCATCCCTCCCTTGAGTTTGTTTCCTGGGGTTGTACACAGACTCCAGCAAAGAAAAGATTTTTGAGCAACCCTGTGAAAATCCTCCTTCACTGTGTCCAGGGAGATGGTCCTGTGAGACAATTCCATGAAACAAAAAGCATTGTGGGCTTCCTAGTCCAAGGAATACTCTTCAGCTTGAACACACATATCCATGAAAAGTAGAGATCAAATGAGAAAAACAGAGAAACATCTCAGTTATTCTAAGTAACACAAATGCTGACTCTCACAAAATCTTCATTTCCATTGATTAAGGTGCAGCCTTTAACTCACCAGGAATTGTGAGTCTGGATAGCTGCTTTGACAGTCCTGGCAACATCCCACTGTGTTCATGTTCTGGGTTATGAAACTCTGCAGTGGCTCCAGGCTCAGAGGATTTGCTTTGTTGGACTTCACAGTACGCTGTACAGAGGAACACAAAACAAAAAAATTGCTCAATATTGGGGCCCAATATTCCGAAAATGAGGCTCTACCCCCCTGATGTGCTTTAATATGTCAGAAAGAGTTATGAAGTTGGTAGATATCTTCGTTCTCCATTATATGAGTCTTCTGTTCCCATAATGGCTCTCAAATGCAAGGCAGCTGTCATGGAAAGGGAAGCTCTGGCTCTTCAAAAGCCATGGACATTGGTCTAAGGAAAAGTTGCTGAAGTCAAGGCAGTGTTATCACAGGTCTTTGCACAGAAAATAACTTGGAATATGTGCTGTACATAAAACAGTGTGTAAAATAACATGTATAAAGGATTTTCAAAGCTTTCTGTGTAACCTTAGGACTGGATGGTAAAATCTGTCACATATACATACATATATATATATACACACACACACACACACACACACACACACACATATATATATATGTATATAATTTTAGATAAGACCCCATTGTGAGATGGAAGACTTCCCAGTATTAAAAAATGCTGGTTGATTACAAAATTCAAGTACTTGCTCACTTGAGATCCGTAAATGAAATCATGCCAGGCAGCCCTAGCAATTTCCATGATTCACATAACTGCATGGGAGATGGACTTCAGGGAAAAACCATCTCCCAAGGAGGTAGCAGAGACCAGTGTCATCCATCTTCTCAATACAATATTACTGTAGGAGGATGAAAAACTAGAGTTCTGCTGTGAGGCTGAGAATTTATGATCATTTCCAAACAGTTGCATGTCATTGGTGAATCACACTTGTCATACAAATTAGAAGCAGGTAACATCATGTTTTATGGCTGGACAGAGGAATGTTGTTTACAGCTATAGTATTTTTCCTGGAAAATGCTGACACAGATTGACAAGAATAAGTTCTAATTTATGCCCAATGTTGCCTTGGACTGGTCAGATAAATAAGACCCTAAAAAACCCTGACAAAGTGAAAAAAATAACTTAATGTTCATATTTTTAGGATGAAATGTTATGCTTTCATGTCTGAAAACACAGTTCCAGTTTTAGTTAAGTACTTATAACTTTTGATTTCAGGCACAAAAAGTAAATTTTCTACGGGTTTTTTTGTTTGGTTGGTTTTTTTTGTTTTTTTTCACTCTTTTTTTCATCTAAAATAATGAGAATATTCATTTTGGGGCAACCTGGAACAAACAGTGGTTTAATTCTTTCAGTGCTGTCAGTGAATTGAAAAAACCCCTAATTATCCAAACTTTATTTGCAGGTCCCATGCTCTGTTTTAATCCTTCAATGCCTCTGTTTTCTAGCAATTGCACACACAGAACATGTGTGTACATTTATTTATAAAATAAACTGGCAGAAAACTTTAGTAAGATGGGAAAAGCTTCTGGATTTATGAGCTGCTTTGCTTTGTTTCGCTTCTTTGGTACTTCATTGAAAAGTAATTTAAAGAGGACTTGAGAAGGATATTTTATTTTAACTTAGGATTATAGTCGCTTTAGCTAATGATGTATAAGAAGATCAAAGTCTAAAGATGTGTTTTCCTGTCTCTGTCTGAAAAGGAAAATCAGATCTCATCTTTGTTCTAGAAGTTTTGATATATATTACATTATGAATTTTTTTATTTGCCATTTACACATGCCTCTGAAGTGTAAGATGGTTTGAGTCCTTAATGGTTATTTCCTTAAAGAAGTAGTCACTGACTTGTGTGAGTGCTGAGAGAGACCAAAATCACACCTGTCTGTCACCAGAACAGATTGAATTGACACTGGGATATCCCTGCAGCAGGGGAGCATTTCTGGCCCAGTGAAGAGCAAATCATCTGGCTGAGCATCTCTTCCCTTAGAACTGCCCTGTGGTCACTCTGGATTTTGTAATGCCACCACTTTCTCAGCTGTCCCACAAATGCAGCACCTTCCAGGAATGCAAGATGCAGGCAATTTTTTGATTTGTCAGCACCAGAAACCACATGAGAACTGAGGCAGTGCCAAGGCTTTGGGCCCCAAGAACTAAAAAGCCTCAGGCCAGGGCTTTTCTCTCCCAAGTGTTACACACAGATCAGCTAAAACTTGCCTTTGTATCTATGGCTGAGTGTAGCAGCAGCCCCCATGTGCCCTGTCCTCCTCTGTCCTCAGCAGTGTCCCCCCAGTTTTGCCCTCTTGTGCACTCCTGTCCAAGCCAATGCTCCCAGGAGCAGAGAAGGAATTGCCCAACATCAGTGCAGGTGCTGTAAAACTTGGCCACGCAGAAAAAATAAACTCTTTATAAACCAGGGCAAGGCTGATGTTAAATGCTGAGGCTTAGAGGGTGGTGTCTGTGAGAGGGGAAGGGCTCAAGAGTAATTAGACACAGTTGTGTCTCACTCAACCCTTGATCTCTCCAGAACGGGCACTTCTTGCAGGGTTATTTTGTAGGAAAAAAAGAAGGTGAAAGATAAGCAGTTTTAAAGTGCTGGTGTGTGTACAGGATGCCCATCCCACCCCGGCTGCTCTGCTGGGAACACAGATTCATGCACTCATCTCTTTCACTAACAGATAAAAGTGAATGCTCAACAACGTAATGATATCTCCTACTGGTGATTCTGACATGAAAAATACGTGATGTGTATGTCAGGTATTCCCAAATAACTCATGTTGCTGGAAATAGCCAGTGGAAGTAGAGAAGCAGATTAGAATGTGATGAATGAACAAAAAAACAAAACAAACAAACAAACAAACAAAACAAAACAAAAAAAACCCCAAACCCTCCCCCCAAAAAATCTTTTTCAAAGCTGTTTCCATAGAATTTATTTCCCCTAACACCCTGCAAACTCATGTTTGTATTAACACATAATGGCGACAAGCATTTTGTTTTCCTTTATCTCCATCATGGATTCAATGACTGTATGGGACACAAGAGTGTATTTTCCTTTAAGCCAGTTCTTCCTCCAGCTTGAATCCAAAGTTTACAGAGCTAAAACTGCATTTGTCTTCCACACACTTCTGCCTTGGCAACATCAGCTGTGGTAGGAGAGCACTGGCTCCCCAGTGGAATATGGTTGTGGCTCTGAGTTTACTGTCACTCAGACCAAATACCCCACTTGGGCTACTAGTAAATTCAATGAGAAACATACCAGGTGTGTTGGATGCAAAAGTTGCTGTATTAGTGTTAAAAGTAGGTGAATTGAATCCTGGTTTTATGACAATCTGTAGCAAAGCTCTTGCTGTTTTCTGAAGGACCAAGCTTTCCCTCACTGTGGTTTTTTCTAATTAATAGACAGACAGTGCCACTCAAACAAGAATCTTTATGTCCTTACTCCTCTCCTAGGAAAAGTCCTGAATCCCCCAAATGCGACACAGCTGGCCAGAGTTAGGAAATTTAAGATCTATTTCTTTGGACAAGGCAAAAAATAAGAAATATTATTTGATATTAATTCCCTTCAGAATTGTGCCAGCTGCCCCAGTGTGGCAGAATAAAAAGCCATATTGTTATCCAACTCAGCAAGACCTGCTTTGAAATGATACAGCAAGACATAGTGGCTTCTTGGAGCAGAACTGCACATTATCATTTAACTGGATGACTGCATGACACAGAAAAGTTGTTCTTGATTAAAAACAAATATCCAGCATGGCAAGAAAATGAGTAAGGATAAACAGTGATTAAGTGTGATATGTCTGAAGGCTTCCCACAGTATAAAAGCCATATGTGGGAGGCAAGAACCTAAAATTAAACTCCTAACAGTGTGAGTTAAGGTTTTTGAAAGAGGCACCTGACACAATCCAAGGGGGAAAGTTTGAGTAATTGGCTCATCGAGGGTGGTTCTCACCACTTTCCCATGATCTGCACCTTCTTTCTCCCCCTGTGCTCATCCAAGCAGGGAAACACCATCCAGGGGTCAGCCCAGACAAACTGACTGACTCATGCCTCCAGCCCTGCTCATCCCAAGGAGTTCCCATGTGGAGCTGAAGAGGAAAAGCAGCAGTGGGCAGCCCTGGCTAAGCCATTCAGGGCTAACCCAAGCCCTGGGAGGCTGAAGGTGGTACAAATGCTAAAGTCAAGTCATCCTACTGCAGCCCAACCAGCTAAAGACCGGCACCACAAGCTCCAGCAAGGGAGAAAGACCCACAGATTAATTGCAACAAGAAATTGCTTGGGACAGCAAGTAATTAACAGAGGCCCCTCCTTGCAAACAATGAGCTGGTGGTTGTCTCTGGGGTGGTGTTGTCGCCTCAATGCCCTCACACGCACAAAGGCAGAGAGGCCTGTTTTCACTTCAGGCTGCCACTTTTTATTCCCTTGGTGGTGCTGCAGTCTTGGATTCCACAAAGAGCCTGTGATCCCAGAAGGAATCTCATCTGTCTTTCCTGATTCATGGTGGTCTCAAGGACGTGCAGAATTCTCAGGGTCTGCACCGCTTGCCACCCTCTGCCATAGGACTGAATTCCCCTCCCTAACAGCAGGGGAGGGCGAGCCTCTGCTTTTTGGGCATGCAGTGTCTCCCAAGGCTTCATGACAAGCTGTTTGCACTGGCACTCATACCATATTTTGAGGTATCTGCACAATCAAGGGCTCATTCACCCAGACCAAACTCAATAACTGGAAGCTGCTTTAGCTGGTTAGAGACTCAGCATTCTGGTGTCTTTCCCATTAGTCTTCACTGTAGACCAAATCAACAACATCTTCTCCTTTCTCCACTAAGGAAGAAAGAAACCAGATACAGTCAGGGTACATTAGTTAGCAGCTGGGAAATCCTGAAGTTAGAGGTTCTCCCTGGAATGCTGAAAGACTGATCTCCCTGGAATGCTGAAAGCTGCCCAATGCCTTGTCCCAAGGCCTTTGCAGAGGGAGGCCAAAAAGCAGCCTGGAGGCTTTTCCCCTCCCTCTGGACATGTACAAGGAGTGAGACTGAAACCACTTCCATGACCACCCTTGCCCACACAAAACCTGCTGTGACTGTGGAAGGAATTCCAGCTGAGGCAGAGCATAAGGAGCCTGCCTGTAACATGTTGCAAAATAAAGGTCTAAATTTACTCTACTGAGAGAAACAGTGGAGACACAAACCTTGAGGAGGCCACTATGACTCCCAGAATATGAGCAAAACTTGCCAGGTTTTTGTTCCTGACCCCTTTACCAGCTGAACAGCTTTCCTCTCTTTGGGTGGAGGGACTGTACCTAGTCAGGCTGCAGCACACTCAGCACACCCTTGGCTTTCTTCTGGCAGCCCCAGGGCCCAGGCTGCAGTGCCTGGAAGGATCCTGCACAGCCCTGGGAAAGTCAGGCAGCTCCCTGGTCCATACCCTGCCACAGGATCAGCTGCTGCAGTCTGCTCCCATAAGGAAATGCAGTGACTGGATTTGTTATTTGAAGCTCTCACCCATCCTGTGTCAGGCGTGAAATTAATAAACTTTTGGTAAGGAGAGCCTTCCCTCTTCTCTGCCTGTGGAGGAGCTGTCTTCATCCAACTCTACACTGCTCCAAGATGAAGTAATTTTGGCTTCCTGAGTTTTAGCTATTTGAGATAACAAACTCAAATTCCTTAGTCATCCTAAGGCCAAACTGCCTTTATGTTATGGCTTCATTTTCACTCTGACCTGTGCTCTTGGATTAGCAGGACACAGAAGCTGCTTCCACACAAGGCAAGTTCCCTGAATGAGATGTTGAGGAAGGGCAAGAGGTGAAATTCAAGCATTATCAGTAAAATTTCCATGCAGAACCCACACAATTGTTAACAGGAGAACTTAATTATTGTAAAGTACAACCAAATAAACAGATAGAAAAGTGTGCTGGGGTTTGCATTGTAGCTCACAGGCTGCCCTGTCTTAGTCATATCTGTTTATTGAGGCTGGACACAGCAAAGGGATTAAGGGAAAGAGCTTCCAAAGATTTAACTGTTACTAGAAACCCAGAGTCCCAGACTGCTCCAAAACCCAAAAGAAGCATGTCTTTTTTACCATCTATGTTGCACATGATTTTTTTTCAGACAGGTAAGTGCACCTTTCTCTGTGTTAGATCACAGATATAGCTGAGTAAGAGATATGGTCACTAGAAACCTGATTTTTGTGAGCTGCACTTCTTTAGGCAGAGAGCAGAAGTATGAAACATAATGAAACACACAACCAAGGCATTGTAAGTATCAACTACTCAATGTGTCCTCCTCTAGGACAAGAGAGCAAGAAATGTTTTTGAAAAGTTATCCAAAAAATATTTATGATTAATGAATGTTTTCAAGATAACAAGCTCTCATGGAAATGCATTAAAAAGAAAAAACAATAAAAAAGATATGACATTTTTCATATTAATTTTTGCTAACAAATTACTAACACAGCTTTTTCAAGTAGCAACAAGGGACTGTATGAGCTGCTATTCTCTAATTGTCCTGTAATTGTTTCTTGGTTTCCCAGTTGTATAGAGAAGTTTTTCTCTTTGTTTGAGCTTAAAAGAATCTTCCATCAAAAGAAAAAAATTGGATTTGAGTTGGCTAGCCTGAGGATGATTAATTTCCATCTATTTCACTCATCTTAGTCACAGTGGTTAGCCAAAATTTGAGATCCAGAAGACTGTCAAATAAAATACATAATAATTCCAGCTGACTTATTGAAGGCAGCTGTTAATCTAACAAATTAGGCATGAAGGAAAAAACCCAACAAACTATAAAGACCTGTTCTCCTCAAGGTAGGGATAATCAATGTTAATCTTTGTGGGTACCCCTCACAACATTTCTGGACAGCAGCTCTTCACAAAGTGCTTGGTCAGAACTGTGTTACCTTTCCATCATCATCATCATCATCATCATCATCATCATCATCATCATCATCA
>CM031857.1:110413264-110481371 GCA_018697195.1 Certhia americana
CATCATCATCATCATCATCATCATCATCATCATCATCATCATCATCATCATCATCATCATCTTCATCATCATCTCCTTCCACAGCGATCTCTCTTTAAACATCAGTTCTTCCCAAAAAGCCCATCTATCCATAAGGTTTAAATTCTTGAGCTAGTTGTGCCTTCTCTGAGTGTCAGAATTGATACATCTCCTGTCTCCTAAAGAAATTATGTCACCCAAAATATGCCTTCTGTTCCTCAAAAAAAGTTGCCAGGATTAGCATTACGGAGATACAGTGAAGGTTGAACTCAGACAAATTGAATTTGCTCAGATTTATGTTGGCCATACAAATATGTGCCAAATTTTTCGTGCGTGTGTGCACATGTGTATTTATATATATGTATATATACACACAAAACCAATACACATACATATTGTTATGATCACACAGGACATATTTCCTTACAGTTACACCCATATACCCCAAACAGTTGAGTCTGTCACGAGTAGTAACAGACTAGTAGTAGTTTTATCTACTATTATGCAACCAGGCAGAAGCTTGCAGATGTTAAAAATTTTCCATCCCTAGAAGAGACGAAACTGATGAGTTCAGGGTAGATTAAGACACCCACAGTTGGTGAGGAAGTTGAAGGTTTGTGGGGTTTCTGCTGCCAACGCAGTGTGTTTGGGAAGACAAGAGGAAGAGATCATGCACAAAGGTGCTCCAAAACAGGAACATTGACAAAACCTGAAAGAGAAATTTCTGCTTCTTCTTCAGGGTGAGACCATCTCTTATCACTATGTTTTTAATCAAAACCATCCTCTGGGGATAAGCCTTTTATTTTCCAGTCTCCTGATATGAGCCAGCACTATGATTTTATGACCAGCTAATGTAGTCTAGGATGGTAAATGCCCATATTCCTCACTTTCCCACCATTTCTTTTCTCTGTCCTAAGGAATCAGCGCATCAAATCCCACTGACGCAAATGCTGTGGTGTAGGAAGAATGTTTGCCACCAGGCCATGCTTTGGAATGACAAATATGCAAGAATTAGCATCTATAACTCTCCATAAACATTGGGGTTAATCTCCAGGGTTTACAAGACTCTTTAAATGTGTTTTAATAGGACAATATGTTTTAGAAAGGATCCATCCAACACTTCTCATATCAGCAAAGTTTACAAGAAGGTAAACTGAGCCAGGGTAACAGTTCAGATGTACAGCCAGGGCCCTAATGAGAATGCCAAAGTCAAAGTAATAAACTGATTTGCAAGTCTAATACCTTCCCAAATTGCTGAAGAGCATTCCAAGGCTGGCAGGACAGTTGGAAGGGAAGAGCTGTGGGAATTCCATTGTCTCTCAAAATCTGAAATGTAAGAGGATCAAATCACATTTTCAGCACACCATGAAAATAGCCTTGCTCTCTGCCCACTTCACCCAGCTTGGGCAGAACTCTGCTCCTGGGACAGTCCTGTTCAGGACAGCCCCACAAAGTTTGGGGTTTTGAGACTAAATGGTAATGGTAAATTAAAACTGAAGGCTGTGTGAACACCTGTGTGGGCACCTGTTACAGGAAAGAAAAACTGAGACCCCTGACAAACATGCCATTCTCCACTGATGACATAAAAGTTTTCTTCCAGCTTCCTAAAACCAGGTGAGATGAATCCTGCCCTGGCTTTATTTGAGCCTTGAATGCCTACTTGCTTCAGGTAGATTCCACCTGAACCTACCTAAGAAAGCCATAAACCCCAAGTGGATTTATTCTAGAAAATGATTCTTAAGATGACCAGGCTCAGCATCACCATTACCATCCAGCTTTCGTACGCACAAAATGCAGAATAAGCATTTGCTAATAGATGACCAGTTTGTTTCAAGTTGTATTATTCTTTCTGTGTTTTTCACCCAACACTGAGTATCAACAAGAAAACAAAGCTGAGAATTTTAAGAAGTGATACATTCCCATTAAATCATCATGAGAACCGGCCAGATAATCCTAATAAATAGGATGAATGAGACACTCAAAGAAGAATGACTTCATGCTTCCCTTTTTTATCCTAATTATTGCAGAACATTGGCCTAACCTAGACTATTTTTCCACATCTCTGTAAAGACCTGAGGGGACTTTTTGGTGGGAGCCAGCCAATATTTTAGCTGCGTATTGTTTCTGTTTATCACTTGGGTAGACTTGGAGTAAAAGGATGATTGCTTCATTATAATAATTCAATCTGCACTGGGACTGGCTGTCTCCTGTGTTACGTGAGAAACAGCTAGAACTTTATTTCATAAGCAAAACCACCACTGGCCATTTTAAAATGCTAAGAGCAGCTGTCATGACATTGTGGTTTGGCTGGTTCTGTTCTCTGGTGCAGAGGATGAGGTGGGATGGAGAGCCTGGTTAGGAAGGAACCAAGCAGAGCAGAGGAGTGACAAGTAAGAGAAGATCCAACCGTTCATTTATCAAATCAGAAAGTCCAGCAAAAAAATAATCTTTAATTGCCCATAGAGGGAATTGGGAATGATTTTCACTCCTTTAGAAACATGAGTTTGACCCGGTCACCATGGCTGAAATCTGGCAGGAGGATCCCATGGCTGGAATGTTTCAATCAATCTTTATTGGGTATTTCAGGAGGATGAGGTGAGCACCATCTGAGGAGGACTTGCACTGTTGGTGAGAAGGGTTTTGCTTACTTCCAGATTTCTAGCAACTTAGGAAAAAACATTCTGGAGGGGGTTCTCTGATGTCTAGTCAGTTGAGAACCAGTACTAAAGACCTAAGTCCAGAGAAGTCACTAATCAAAAAAACTTGAGTAAATTGGTGTTAATGGCTGTGAATTGCAGGATGTAAATTATAGTATCATGGTAAGAGAAGGACAAATGTGGACATCTATGGTCAGCAGGAGTTTTAAAAGTATGTTAGCTACAAATGGGATCACAATCTAGAAAATCACCAGATTGCTTCTAAATGGACAAAGTCTATTGGCTAAAACTGCCAATAATAAACCCAAAGCAGTAAAAATGATGAGTAAATATTTCCCACTTCTGTTTGGGAAAAAGCCAGATAATGCACTGCATCTTATGTAAGAAAAACAAGCCTTTATTTTATAACAATGCTTTCTAAACTTGGAAATTTTTAATTGGCAGTTCCTGAATAATTTGCATCCAAAAGGGAAAGATATTCACTGAACCCCTGCTGCTGATTTTGAATAAGTCTTGGAACATTAGAGAAGTTACAGATGTGAAGCAAAGATAAAGTTGTGCCAGCACTTAAACACAGTAACTAGGATGATGTGAATAAATATAGACTTGTCAGCCTGACACCAATCTGAACAAAATAACAGAATGGTTATTTGGGAATTCTCTTAAGAATTACAGGGGGAAAATAGAATTACATTGAAATCATCATGAGCTTTTCAAAACCAGACCCTATCAAAATAATTTTATAATGCTGGAACATGAACATGTTTAATCAGTAAAGGTGATAGAGCTGATATAAATGATACTGTTGGATTATTTTACCAACTGGACTATTTTACCTCAGATAAAACTGTCTTTGGGGAAATGTCCAATTTCATGAGCAAGGTTCTTGGCTCATCACTGTTTAACTGTTCCCTGCTGATGACAAATAAGAGAGAGACTGAGGGACTGGTGAATGGCAGAGCCTGTTTGCTCCTTAACTGTGGCAGAACACAATCAGGGAGAGCAAAGCAGGCCAGAATTTCCAGATTGGTGGTTCTGCAGAGATCTCCAGATCCTGCTAGAAAGTCAGACAAACTTCAGCTCAGGGTCTGAAGGAGCCAAGACAGATTTTGGCTGTGCAAAGCAGGGTCCACCATGGAGCAGGTATCTGCTGTGTCTCACAATGATGTGATGGTTCCTACAGTTGTTTTGGTGTTCAGAAAAAAAAATGGAGGGGATTCAGACAAAAAACACACTAACTTAATTAAGGATAGGAAAACATGCCTTATTCTGAGAGATTCAAGAGCTCAATTTATTGACACGTCCAAAGAAAGGCTCAGGGATGACATGATGATAATGAGTTACGGCTGCACAGACAGCAGAACTTGCCCAAAGACAGTCCTTCAATTCTTGGACAAAGGTTTAACAAATCTCATGGTCTGATGATGGATAGATTCATTCTGATGAAAATAAGACATGGTTCTTCAGAGGGGAAAATAATTAACTGCCAGAAGTACTTTAAAGTACTTGTTACTAATCAGTTTCTAATAAAGCCTGGAGTATTCCTTAAATTTAAAAAAAAAAAAAAATTAAAAAGATACTCTAAAATATTGATATTGGGAATTTAAAGCTGACTTTGAAGAAACTGATGTAGATTACATGGGCTGTATTACAATGAAAATCATTCAAGAAGGTCCTAAGATCTTTTCTAACCCCCCAAAAATCCAAGAAAATAGAGTGGCAATGGTGACACATATTTTCTTTTAGTGAGTCTTTCAACCATCAGACTGTCTCATCACTGAGACAACTGGAAAGACCCTGTTCTACACCTAGAGTGCTAAAACATTCCCAAAGTTACCCTTTGCTTTTACCAGACAGATTCTCTTATAGACAAACAAAATAAGGTGTCTTAGTTAGGGCAACCACTGTGTTTAGTCAATGTTAAGTTTTTCAGCAGCTGTTGTTTTAATTTTGTCTTGACCACACAGAAATTTCCTCAAGACAGAGGACTTAACAGGTCTTGCAAATTAGTGAACATTTAGTAGCAAGGAAGGTAAAGGTTCAAAACCATTTATCCCTTTTCTTCATACTCCTCAGCTCCTTTTGTGGCCTTGTAGGATTTCTTACCCACTGATTTTAGGACATGTTTTGTGCTTAAAACTCAAAAACTGATCTGAGAGGAAGCACCTCTGCAAGCCAAGACCTGCTGCATTTGGTGGGGAAGTTTCCATTTACAAGATTTCTTCTTTTATTTCACATGGCCTCACAGCCCATCAATTTAACCAAGTCTAAAGTTCTAAATCACAACTCAAGCAAAATCACTGTGGTTTTTCCCCTTATTCCCATTAAAAGTCTCTGTAACTACCAAGTTTTCCATGGCTTTTACCCAAAACCACAACCTGCTGCAAATTCATTGAAAAATAATTCCAAACTTAACCCAGATTAATATTGCTTCCAATTAGGGTAGCCAAGTTTTGCAGTTTAGCAGATTAAAATTTGTCAGGTTTTGAGTCTCTTTGGGAACATTGTGTTCCCCTCAAACCACAATCTGACAAGAAATTATTTAAAGCTATTTAAAAAGAAAAATCCACCTTTGCATTTTGTAAGCTCCACACTTAAGAGTTCAATTCTGCATTCTGTCTAATTTTGTCCTGTTGCATAAATATGGGAGGAACCTGCTTCTAGATCCAGAAGGGTTTCCAAGTCATAGCCCTACCCAGATTGGGGTATTTGGACCCATACGCTCTTATTTGGATCCTTTGCTAATCTTTTCCTTAAAATGGAGGGTGTGATCAGATCATCTGCAATTGTTTCAAGCTGACATGTTTTCAGCCATTAGCCTCCCTTCAGCTGAAAATCATTGCTCCTTGACTGAGGGGTAACTCCTATCCATGGATTCCCATCAGTGCAATGAGAAACAGGTTTGCTGGCCCACCCCAAGGATGAGAAGGAGATGAGAAGGGTGAACACCTACAGATATGCTAGTTCAAGTATTTGTGATCATGCTGGAGACCCCCTACATTTTTCCAAGGTTGTTTTTTTTCCTTGCCCTCTGCATTCTTCTCCCTAGGTACAATATTTGGAGACAGAAGCATAGGCTGATGATGACTGAAACCACACTCCCCTGAACAGGATGGACCTTGCATTTTCTAGACCAAAGCACCCTCTGGCACTGTGCTGAAAAAAAAGATTTATGGTTTCTAATCTCCTCATAAGGTATGACTGAAGTATGCCATAATATATAGGACAGGAATTAATCCTGAATTTATTTATTATTTTTTTTTCTTATTTCATCTGTCAGAAGAATGCAATTTCAATTATTTATTAAGAAAATTATGTTTTTCAAGGTAAATGCATTATTTCATTATCTGCTTTCAATTAGCTGGGAATTCACTATGTTCAGCCAAATGTCCATTCATCAACAAATTCCAGATTCCTGGCAGTCTGAGCAAATTCCCGATTTTCTTCTTTTATGGGTACAATAAGTGAAGATATTCATGCCTCATGCTAAATTATGGCTGGGGTTAGACTACCCTAGAGGGAGGGGAAAACAACTGGAAGGCCTTGAAATATATTAATAGATGTTTTTATTGAAGTAGAGCTACAATATTTCATAATATTTTTTCTTTAGGTGCTTTGTTATTGTTAACTAGATGCCCTCCTGCCCTTCTTTGTGGGCAACAATGATCTGAGCTGGTCACCCTCCATCATGTGTACTCATGAGGACACCTCTGGCAGCAGGAACAGGGACACAACTGATGGAAAAATACATCTTGCACCACTGCAACTCATGTCCAGTTAGTGAATTCCCATTTTCAGTGCAAGGCTGTGCAAAGTATCGCCAGCAGTGTCACAGGCTGCTCCAGGGCCACGTGGACAGCCTGGAGCATCAAGGAGTGAGCAGGAAGAAGTGTCCAACCATGTACCTGGACAGAATAGGGGCTGCCTTGGAAATATTGCAGTGCTGCTCCTCCTTGGTTCTCCTGCAAAACAGGGTCACTGCTACTCACTGCTGATACAGCCCTGTGGGACCTCCTTCCCAGTTCCTCACCCAGCACATGCTGTGCTGTGGAGCTGCTTCCATTCCAGCCAGTTCCCTCCCCAGGCAGCTGCTCACAGGGAGGAGAGAGCCCCACTCTCCAGTGTGGGAGCTGGGCTTCTGGCAGAGGGGCTCCTTCTCTCACCAAGAGAGCATGAGCACTTTTTAAAAGGCAAACCTGCTTTTTAAAATGCTTCATGCCCAAAGGCACTTTTACTACCTTCTTGTAATTGACACTTTACCCTGCTCTGGGCCAAAGCCCTTTAGAAGGAGTCTCTTGGGCAAAACAGGAGAAAGGCTCTCTCCCTGACAGCTGTTGGGATGGAAGGCAACCAGAAATATTGCCCCAGCCTCTCTGTACACCCACAACACTCTGAGCTCAGTTACTTGCCAGGCACTGCTTGGAGTGGCACTTGTGTGTACAGTGTGAGTGTACAACTCATGGGGAGAGAAGAGGAACTGGGTGGTCTCACTGTCCCACCTCCCTCTTCTTGTTGTGGAACTGCTGTCTCCTCTGACTTCTTCAGTTGTTGTCAAAAATCCTGTGTCCTTTCATCTCCTATGGGTCATAAAAAGGCACCTTGGTTTTCTGCTGCCTGTCTGTTTCCCAGCTCAGCCACCACTGACCCTCTAATTATATTTGCTTGGTCACCTCTTCCCTTCTTTTTACTCACAGTAGATATTTTCTGCTCCTTTTGTTCTCTCTTTCCAATGATTTGGGGTCAGCAGTGCTTTTCTTACCCTGTGGAGCAGGAATTTTCAGCCTTTCTCATCATATTCAGGTGTCTGTAGGCCTCTCCCTCTCTGTGCATGCTCTGAGATAGTGTTCTCTTGTGCACCATATTTTTCATCACATGAATGAAGAAACAGAGCCACTGCTTTGCCTCTCATTCCCCAGGTTGTGCAGAACCATCCTTACGTGGGCTGATGCCTTTCCCACCAGTCGTAGGAGAGGCAGTAAAACAGGAGTTTTTCTCTTGTGTGATTTGTGTGCATCTCAGGCATTGCTCTCAAGCAGGATTAGGCTGAGTTTTGGGGTTAAAGCTGTGCCATCCTCTCTTCTCAGGGATGCAGAGTCCTGAGAGCCACCTCACCACATGGCAGCTCTGCCAACAGTGATGTCTCTCCCAACAGGCAAAACCATCACCATCCCCTCAACATCTGTCTAATGTCCTATAGCCCAGGCAACTGAACCCATGTGTTTATTTTACTGTGGAATACACCTGCAACTTAAATATTGTATGATAAGCAGATGTTCACTTCTATAAATTGAACAGCACACAAAGATTTATGGACCCCAGAGGTTCAGATTTAGTGAGTGGGAGCCAAGGTCACAACTGGACCTTCAGATTCAATAAATCTTGACATTACTGGAGCACTGGGGGAAGGGAGAAAAGCATCATTATAGACTTATAACAATTTTTAAAGTATGCCAGTGATGATCTGCAAAGCAGATGTAAGTCAGGCTGATTTCAATACGTTAAACTGACTCCACCAGGTAAGAGATGAAATACCTCAGGGTCTGATTTGGAGTCACATATGGAATACAGGAGTGGGAACGATGATAATAAACCCCTGTTCACCTGGGAAGCAGAGGGGGGAAAATGCTCAATTAAAAAGAACAAATGTTTTGTTTTCACAGCCTAAAAAAGACACTATTGGTTAACATTAGTGGTGAATTTATTCTTATTAATACATTAAATGACATATCTGTGCTGTGTTTCTCTTTCATGCAGTGCACTAATGAAAACCACTGGTTTAACTCTGATAAAAATGAAGTTCTGAATGAGCAGAGTAAGTATCTCCTGGTGGACACCCTGACGGTGTCTCCCACCCCAGGAGGCAGTCAGTGCATTTAGAGGGCTGGCAGAGGGAGTAGACTGCCAGAAATTATTCAAACTTTAATGTCACTTCAGACTCCAGGAATTGTGAAAATTAGGGAGAGTGACAGGCAATGAGGAAGGTTTTAGATGGACACCAAAATGTCCTGACATGGGTGTGTTATAAACACCTTTCTAGGGGCAATTCAAAAGCCACTCTCTTGTGATAGCTGCAGTAAAATAGTGCTAAGGGTGTAAATAGAAATGTAGAAATGGATAAATCCTGAAATACTGGAGGCAGCCTGAACTAACCCTTACCAGCCCAGAGCCCAGCCTAGGCTGTGAAGGTCTCCAGAGGAGTTGTACAAGCTTGTCTACTCCAGACTCCCCAGCAGACCCATTAACTCTTAGATTAGGACAGTCAAAGCTAAATTTAATCAGCCAACATGCTGTCATATGTGACCAGCTGCAGATGTAAACAAGAGAAAACAAACACCAAAATGTTGTACTCATTTTTTTTCTCACTGTGGTAGCTGTGCATGTGAAAAACTCCCCCAAATTCAAGCATGTGAAAGCAGAGCTGTCTGAAGCATAAGCAGCCAGGAAGATGTAATATTTGATGGCTTCTGTGGCAACTAAAATGAAAATTTTCGAGCCAAAGTGAAGTTATCATTAACGGCCAGGTGAGTGTGGGATATTACCTGTCTGCCAGCTATAACTGATAGCTCAGAAAATATGACAGGCTGAAGCAGCTTAAAAACTTCAAAGTGATTACACAAGGATGCTCCAGATGTTGATGAACAGGTTCCTTCATGCTCTCCTGAAGGGAAATCCAATGTGAAATGCTAGAGTCAGGCAGAAGAGGTCAGACTCCAGTGCACTGCCCTTTTTAGCTCTCATTCTGGATCAATCCTCTCACTTCTGGGCACAAGGCTCATTTTACCTCTCACACCCCTGCATGCCAGATATGGGTGTATTTTGCTTCAGAGGGCGTAGTGAAGCTCATGATACGCACAGGCTTGGAAAAGGCTGCTCTCACAGCCTGATGTACAACAGACCTTCTGCCAACTGGTCTTGCGTGATCTGTGATGTTTTTTCTGCACCCAGCTCCCAAGTGATGGGATGGAGGCACAGGGAGTAATTTCCTGCCCCAGTGCCACTCAGCAGTCCCCTGCTGTGATCACAGTCATCACCTCCCTACGCCTGGGGAATTTTTCCCTATGACCACAAAATCCAGGGTCATTAAGGAAAGGAATTTCGACAAAATCCAGGGTCATTAAGGAAAAGTATTGCTCAGTGGTTTTTCCATTCCTCCTTGTGAAAGTGCCACACAAGCAGGGCAATCAGGTAGTGTTTACATTATCTTGCCTTTGTTCTTGTGTCTTTAAATGCTGACTCCAAAATAATTCTATTTTCCATGCCAGACAAGCACACTGTGGTCTCTTTGCTGGTGAGAGACTGTGGATTTCTTTGCCTTGGAAGTTGCAAGAGACCTCTCTGGTAACTGCAACATCTTTTAAATGAGCCCCCGATGTTCTTAATGAAAAATTCACTTAGGCAGATCAATGCTCAGCTTCATTGTTGTCCTATATCAGACCAGGCTGCAGGTAGCATGGGTTTAGTGGTTACTGTTTATCCCCAGAGGATTCCTAACCTCATTTCCCACTGCTGAAAAAGGCGTTAAAAATAAAACTAATGTCTCACTGAAAGGAAGACTTTCCCAACAGCTGTATCCTTCAAAGGCTTTGCCCTTTTCTTTCCCCTTACCCTCTCCCTAGGTAGCCCTCTGGGACCCACGGTTATGTGGGATGCCAACTGCTCACTATTCATCACAGGCCTGTTCTCCAAGGGCCCATTGACTCTCAATAATTTATCACTCGATGCTTTGTGTGCTCCTGCAGAAATAAATCAGGACTGGGAGCACCAGATGCTCCCGCATCCCATCACACTGTGTTAATTTATTAAAAAGGGGTTTTCTCAGCCCAGCCGAGGGGTGCAGGGATCTCCTCCACAAGGAGCAGTGAAGATGGGGGTTAAGGTCTGCTGAGCCAAGTGCAAAGAGTGTTGAGAGAGAGAGGCTTCAGAGTGGAAGCTGAACTTGGAAACCCTTGCAGGGTGAGCAGGCGGTCGGCTTTCCAAGCAGAGCTCTCTGGGACTGCGCTCCAAGAAAAATACATTTAGTCCTTAAGCGTGTATCTTTCGTTCTGGGCTCACGGTCTCTTTTTGTTTCTTGGACTAGGTCTCGCACCCGGATACAGCAAGTAAATATCAAGTCATAAATCACAATCCGATGCTTGCTTTTCTTTCTTCAAGGTTGTATAATATAATGGAAAAGATCAAGCAAATGCAAAGCTATTTTACGCTGCACATGCAGGGTGCAAAAGGCCCTGGGTCTCTTCCAATGACCCCGCAAGAATGATAGGCCTCCTGCTAACACAAAGATCTGTTTTACTGAGGCATCACACAAATCCTCTCATGGATTGAAGAGTTTCTCCTGTTCTTGTTTTCTTTAATGTTCTTGCAATACAGTTAATTTAACATATAATGACCCTTTGTTCAAACCTTCAGCACATATATATTATGGTTGTTTCATCAAATGTGTCTCTGGCAGAACAGGAAACACAAATTTCCTACATTCTCTCCCAGAGTCCTGAAAGCATGTCAACAGCTTATTGGTACTTATCACCCTTGGTCATTTCTCATCTCCCCTTCAGAGGGGGAGGACCATGCCTGCTAACACACAATCTTGCCGCTGACACTGGAGAACCAGGCTTACCCCACCTGGAAGATGGAAGAGGGCTGGGACTTCTTGAAGATCTAGGAACTTGTCCTTGAAATCCAGCCTTACCAAGGTTGCACATTCTGTTCCAGTACTCCCTCATGCAGCAGGGCCTGAATTCACACTGCTGTTGCTCTTACAAAATCACCTACCAGTTACCTGCAAGGGGAGGAGCCAAACCAAGAACTCACAGTTCATCCTACCCCCAAGCACTGCTCAGGATAATTCCTCTTCTCTAGCACAGTGTCCACCACCCAGGAATGGTATAATGGGATAGGAACATTGCCAGTTCTGCTGATGCATTGGCAGCCTCTCTGCTCATCTCTGAGCATGTAAAAATGAGATTTTAGAGGATCATGTGTCTAAATGACAACTGTTTTTTTGTGATGACAGCAAGAAAACTCTTCACAGGTTTCAAGTCACTGCCACATCTCTACAGGAGCTTCATAACTTTTACAGAAACAACCTGGCAGGTGGGTTGCAAACCCCCATTTCTGTTTCCTTTCTCCTCTCCTTCTCAGAAGTTTCCATTTGCACTGACATTTTCCTCAAACTTCTAAGCAAGGGAAAGATATCCAGAGTACATAATACTAGCTTGAAGAGCTAAAGCTTGCCAATGTTATGAGAAAGCATAATCAAGAGATTATAATGGGAAATGTTGGGCAATCCTGTCTTTACTGAAGGCAAAATCCCCCACTGGGCTGCCACCAAGATTAGTTCCAGATTTCCTTAGGTTCTTGTGACATGAACAGGCCCTGCCCCAGCATTGCTGAAGTGCTATCAGGTCTAACACTCTGTTTCAAATCTCTCTGCCCTAGCATCAAGAGCATTTTTTTGAGAAGATTTTTCCTGAAATCTTCACGAGACAACATTGGGAAATGCTGGTTAGTCAGTAAGACCATTGTTTATCCTCCTGGTCAAACACAGCTTCCGCTAAACCAGAGCCCTTCTCTCCTTGAAGATAAGCAAATGTTAGCAAAATGACTGTAAATCATGAGATTTCTGGTTAAGGTTGCAGCAAAACTCCATTTGCATCTTAACTCTGTTTTCTCTCATTTACGGTCTTCTTCAAATGTCTTCTTTGGCACTGAAAACATTTGTCTCAACCTAAAAATGAACTTTGGAGAGGGGGAGTCTGAATAAAACCCCTACAGCTGTTTTTGAGTTATCCAGGAAGAAGAAAATGCACATTTCCCAGTATAAACATCATCTTGGTTTTATTTTGGGACTTTTCGTTGTTTTGTTTTTTAAGTTCAAGGAGAACATTCCGTTTATTTGGAGTTAGACTATTTTATTTTATTTTATTCAGAAATCAGCATAGCACATCTGTACTTCTTGGTGAGACAGAGGGACACAAGAGCTGCTCTGTGAGGTCAGAACAAGGGTTGGTCCAACCCTGGATCCTGTTTCTGACCATAGCTAGATGCTCAGACCACAGCAAAGAGGAAACAGGAGCAGTGCTATGGGACCTTTTCTGGTGTCCCTGCTGTGTTTCCATCACTTCATGATCACTGGGATTCCTGAGCTGGAGCTAAAATGCAGTGTTTGACAGTCACCAACAGCCTGATAATCTCTGAATCTGTCTAATTTGGAGCCCCTCTGCCCCCTTGGCCTTTGCAGAATCTTGTGGTGAGGGCACTGGTATGAGGCAGCTATGCTGTGAAATCCTCACCCTCTTTTTAAAACTGATTATATCCTTGGGAGACTCTTTGTTCTTACATTATGAGAAACACTGAATAGGCTTTTTTTCCCTGAACAGGCCTTTTTCATAAGCTGTTCCATCACCCCTCTCATGCAAGCTTGGTCACAGCCTCCTTGTTCTTGTTTTAATTCTCTCTCTGCCTCTGGCTGTCCCATATCCGTTTTAAGGTGGTTGAAGCATAGCATGGCTTGGGCTTATGATTCATATGGCAACTTCCTCTCCTGGTAGTATCCAGTACTTAATTTGACTACTTTTTTCTTTCCATTGCTTAGTATCAGAACTCTGCTTTCAGAAAATTTTCCATCAATATTCCAAATTCTTTTCTAGAAGGCAGCAGCGTTCTGACTGCCAGCTGCTGCCTGAGCAGTGGTCAGTTTGTCACTTCCTCTCTGTTTCATAATTTTGCTCTTTCCAGCACTGGCTTTCTACTGGCATTTGATCTCCCAGTCACTCAGCTGGGAGTGAGTGAGATCCCCCTGCAATTCTTTGCTGTTGGCAGTTGTGAAGAGTTCTGCACCATCCACAAATGTGCTTAACTCACTGCTTATCCCCTCTTACAGACATTTGATTAGCCATTGGTGGATACTGCACCTACCTACACTGTTTTCTAGGCTGGAGCAGAGAACTTCAGCCCTGTTTCATCCACACTTTGGCTCCCCAATGTGCCTGGGGCAAAGTACCATTTTTGGAAAGCTGGATGGGCTTTCTCAGTGATGCCTTGCTGAGGCACATCCTCACTGACCTCTGCAAAGCCTGCCAACAGATTTGAAACACCTGGAACTCCCCAATAAAAGCAACATTTCTTTCTTCCCACCATCTCTCTCATGCACACTGGATCCATCCATGTCTACCAGTTCTAATATGTGATAGAATTTCCAAATCCCTGACTGGAATAGAAGGTCAGCGCTTAATTTGCAGTTCTTAGGTTCATTCTTGAATTATTTCTAGTTATAGTTAATATATCTGGAATAAAGTGTTCAAATGTGAGGCTTCATTAATAATTAAAAGGACAACAAATATTCCCTGCAGACAAATTCAGATATCTGTGCTAATTTTCCTATTAAAATTGCAGCTTCTTCCACAAACTCAGCCAAAGTATATCTGCAATTGAAATACTTAAAAAGTTCTCCTTTTTCCTTGAATACAGTGTTGTTTTCTGCAAAATGCATGGAAAATTTTCCCCAGTAAACTCCAATTTTGTATTGACAGTTTTCACTCCTATAATCTCTCATGGGTCAAACACAACGTAAAACACCAGCTGAACATCCAGACATTGTCACATTGTTTGGCATCTGCAATTAATGCTGTTCATAATTAGAATCCTCCTGCATTGGGAAATGCACTAGTGTTGTCTTGCCTCTAAAATTTCAGATATATGGTGCAGTGGTTGCCCCAAGCCTGTCAGTGTCCAAGAGACATTTGGACCATGCCCTTAACAAGATAATTTAACTTTTGGTCAGCCCTGAGGTGGTCAGGCAGTTGGACTAGAGAATCTTTGTGGGCCCCTTACAGTTGAAATTATTCCAGTCTAGTCCAGTCTAGTCTAGTCTAAATGAGAACTTTCCCTGTGCACACTCAATTCCTAGAATAATTGTGCATATTTATTGATACTTTAGAATAATTTCCTTCAGCCTGATTATTCCCAGTTTTGCAAACCATGAATTTGCATACTTTTAAAATGTAGTCAGATGTGTAACAATGGGTAAAAATATGAAAGTCTATATTTGACACGTCTGTGTGTCCTGTACCTGAGCACGTGTGTGAGTATGCAAAATACTCCATAAGCATTCATGCAGACATTGAGAGGATAAATGCAAATGCATATGTACAGGAGTTGTTGCTAGGGTTTGTTTTTTTTCCCTGAAACTCCTAAATGAAAACCAAATATGGAGACATTACCTATAGCAGCAAAGGCATCAAGTATTTAATCAGGAACAAACTACTAATACGAGAGCACTGCCTGTGAAATTAATGCAACCTATCAGCTGCCTTAAAAATAGGCCCCCACTTAAATATTTTGCCCACCCAGGGTTTCAGTATCACCACGGTACCACCCAGGTAAATAAAAGCTGATTAATGAAGGAAGTGCATGTGCTTTCCCCTTGCTCCCTCAAAATTGGCAGCACCACTGCACTGTGCAATCCTACAAGATAACACATCAGGGCTGTACAGCTTTGCCTCTAGCCCTGAGTCAGTTCAGGGCTCTGTTTGTCTCTGGGTAATGTTAAATTTAGGGCCTGATTTTGAGGACTACTCATCTTCACTTCTCAGCTCTCCCAGCTGCAATATATCACTGGCAGGCCAATACCCCAACCCATGGGGGGGTGTCCCATGTGACACACACTAATTTATAAATGAGAATGATATCTGAATGCATCCCATTTCAGTGAAGAAAAACAAACCTTATGGACTCTTTTAAGGCTGTGATAAATTAGAATGTGCATGATACAAATATTTATCTTGCACCCTTATTACAAGTATTTCCTTTTTGCTGGTTAATTTAATTAAGAGGTGTCCCATTGGATTAAAACTTTGAAAGATGGATATATTTTTCTCCAAGCCATAATTCATTTTGAATGAAGAGAGGAAAACTCATAGCTCCTGAACTTATTAATAATGATCTGAATTAAAATACATTCCTGGCTTCTTTGAACACTTACGTATGTTACAGGATAGCTGGGAGGAGAAACAAGAGGGATTATTTTTGTTTTCATGAGGAGGACCTGATCCCAGAAACACTGTTGAACACGTATGATGAGGAGTTAGTCACAATGATTTCTTTGGCAAGGGAGAAAGAAGCAGAAACAAAAACAACACTGACCCAACTTTCCATCAAAGCGGGGGTGGGGGATGAGAGAGCTGGTATGGGATCATTCTTCTTCTCTCCCGAAGCCCAGGATCCCACCTCACTCCAAAAAAGCCTCCCTGGGCTTGGCAGCCTGTAGCTGTGCAGGATACCAAGGACAGGAGCAGGAGACGTGGTCAAGCCTGCCAGGAGCAGCTCATGGCCCAGAGTTTGTCACTATCCTGTGCAGCCCTGGGAGATGTGGGGGCCTCCCTTGTGTCCCCTCTCTGCACATCATCACCCAGTGCAGGACACTGGGCCCTCAGGGAAGACAAAACCCACAAAAAAGGCCAGCTGGTTCAGCTGGCAAGTTCTGGGGAAGAGCATCCAGCCTCTGACGACATTACCTGAGCTGTAGATCCAAAAGGAAAAAGGTGAAGAGGGAAACACTGGAGAAGGAGCTGTTTAGTGCTTTAGCGGGTCAGGGTTTTACCTTGGTTGACTTTGCTTATCTCAGATGGGCCACTTCATCTCACAGCTCAGAACTCCTTCCTGACTTTTGTTGGATGCACTTCCAGGGCAGCACCTGTGGATCACAACCAAGCTCCTGCTGTGTCTGTGCAGAGACAACGAGGCTCAGGAAGCAGCTTTGCTGACAAACAGGCATTACTGAGGGGTGATCACAAAAGTGTAGCTGTTTTTCCAGATTTGCCTCTGCTCACAAAGCAATTCTGAACTAAACTGTCCATCAGAAAATTTTGCCCCAGCTCAGTCCCTGCAGAGGAATGAGTGATTTTGTGCCTGATTCTCTCTGAGGTAGAGCTTAGACATACAAATGTTTGGGAGATGCATCTATTTTGAGAGGCCTCTTCTTCCACAAAGGTTTATGTTTATAACATCCATCACCATATCTGAGGCATCTGATGAGGGGTGATTTTAATAACACTCAGAGTAGAATAATTGAAAAAGGCTTGTCATTTCCTTGCCTCTCTAGAAGAGAGTTTTCTGATCAGTTTTGGGCATTGTGTCAATAAATCCTGTCACATTTCCTTTCATTACAGGGCCCACCAATACACTTTTAGCAGACTCATTAACAAGACAAGGGGCATCACTGTCAGAATAAAAGGCTACTGAAATGTAAATACAAAGTCTAGCCAAACATCTCACTCATATAAGCTTGAACTTGACTCATTGCTGCAGGCATAGTTGGAGGGGTTTCTCAACACATTATTCAAATTCATGTTGAAGCTGTTTTGCTTCCCACAACCCTCCAGCACCTGCAGAAACCTCTCTGCTGACCCTGAGACCCTTGGTGAGATTCAAGCCAGAGTGTTTGGTCAGTGCCAGCTCTTACATCAGTGACTGGCACCCCTTCATGGCTCCCACGTCCCACTTTTAAAAGAATAATTACAGCAATGCTGTGAGTTGAATGACAAAACTCAAAGAAAAATGAACTTGAAGATGTTTCCCTAGCAACTGTGTGCAGCAGTGTTTCCACCAGGCCAACATTACAGCATCACACTTACAAACTGAAAAAAAACCCAGACTGAAATCTTTACCACGTGAATGGCAAGTGCAGCCTGGCAGAGATTGAGCCATTCTTGGTCACACCAGCCAGTGCCCAACTCATTATGTGGCTTTCACCTTACATTGAAAACTACTCTGGAGAAGGAACAGCAACAGCTGTGAAGGTAGGTTCAGGGAGCTTAGCAACCTCATGAAAATAAAAAAAAAAATTAAAAAATTAAAAAAAAACAGAAAAAATTCATTTCAGTATTGTTAAAATAACTGTTGATTGTCTCTTTCACTTTCCATTCCTGCTCCTTCCCACCACTACATCAATGCAATTCCAGCACATGCTGTGTAATGAGTCACCTTTGGCCGTCTGATTTTCTTGAAGCAGTGGCTGTGAGTTCCCAGAGGGTGATCCAAGGCTTACTCACCCAACTGTAATTTTCTTTCTGCAACCAGTCCTTCCCAGTCCTTCTTGCTCATCATTCCTAAAACCGACTCTTGGAAACAACATGTCCTGCTGCAACGCACCCTTGCTTTCCTGGCAGATTCAGAGGTCTCCATTTTCCCTGCATCAGCCATAGCAGATACAGCAAGTGATGCAAGCAGGAGGAGGGAAGAGGCAACAATCCTGTCACTATCCTAATAAACCCAACTCTCTTCTGTTTGCCACCATCATTTTAACTGATGTAGTCCAGAACAAGGAAAAATTTTTTTGCTGAATCCTGCATTATTACCCTTCAGAAAGACAGTGACCATTTCACTCAAGGATGATTTGAATATTTAGGCACACAGATGAAAGGCTGCTATGACATCGTACTTTAAATCTATTGGCAATGGTACATTATTTATTACTCGTACTCCTGAGATAAAAGTAACTTTATACTGCATCATCCCAAAAATGATTTTTGCTTATCTGTGCCGAAAACCTTCTGTTCCACAAACTTGAGATCCAGCTTTTGGACCTTAAGCATTCTGAAAATGCTCCCCAGAGGTGGCTAACTGATTGCTTTCTTTACTTGATGCATGGTCAGCATCACTAACATGTATTAAATTAGCAATATTAAATCCAGAAAAACGTCTCTTGCACTATGATTTATAGCTTACTTCCTGTGAGAGGAGAGGCCTTTGGCACACTGAGCCAGAGATGCCTCAAATGTCACCAGTGGTACAATTTTATAAAAAGATTATGAGGGGAGGGAAGTGTTCATCAGCATCCACACATCACTGGTGCAGCTCTTCCCCCTGCTAGCCTGGTGTTAATGCTCCTTGTGCTCCCAGTGCCAGGAAAAGCTCAGCCTGGGGCTTTGCAGGGCAGGGCTTAACAGGCCCAGAACCTCTGAAAGCCTCAGCTGATGAAGAAGGAGGAAGACTGTGCACTCACCCTTACCCCCAAGAAAGGCAGTGTTGCCTCTTACCCAGGCAAAGGAGGATTGTGGTAAATAAACACACATACAGTGTTTGTTTAGCCAAGCTGGTCATTGTTGATCATTATTAAGGTTTACTTGTTACCTGCTTGTTAAAAGTTCTTGTTAAATTGTCAGTGCCCCTAGTTGCTTTTCCTTACCTTGTACCTGTACCCCCTTCACGTCAGGTATAGCCTCCACTGCTCCCCAAAAACAGCACACAGAACTGCACACAAGTGCAAATGGAGAGACAGCAAGTCTGGGAAATAAAAACCCCTAAGAACAACGAGCCAACATGTAAATATAAGACTAAAAAAGACATTTGGACACTTAAGAAGAAGGACTAATTCTGCAATTCCACATTTACAGTCTGGATGGTGTCACAGTAACTTAAAAAGAACTGGACCACAGTAACACCCTCCCAGGAACAGCGGTGGTGTGCATGACCCCTTGGGCTCCCCACCCAAAGCTATCCTTAATAAAGGCCTTTTCAGAGGAGCTGGTCTCCTGGGCCATTTTTAACAGGGAGGTTTGCGCCACTGAGAGGAGTGACACAGGAGGGAATAAAATGATCAAAAAGTTGAAGCCACTCCTTGGTGAGGAGGCAATCCTACAGCTGCTGGGCTTGCTTTGGGAAAACAGTCCCCCATCGGCTCCTGAGCTGCAGAGAGGGACCCACAGTCACCTGCAGACTTCAAAGGACAAGCCTCTAACCCTGCTCCTTTGTGGATTTTCAGAGGACAGCTGGAACTGGAGGAGTTCTTGGCCCAGTTAGGGCTTAGGCCTTTACCTCCTTTGGAGCCTGCACCAAACCACCATTAGTTTTGTTAAGGTGCATCTATCACAAACCCCCACACCTAAATATCCATAATACTGAATTTTGAGGTAAGATATGCCAGGATCTGACCCAGTCCTGGTCAGCTGTTGCAGCTGAAGCATGTGAGCTCTCCTGAGGCAAATCATGGATTTTGTTTGCAAGGGTAGGAATGCAGAAAAGCAATCACCCTTTCCTGGAAAGTAAAGACAAACCCTGTTCCCACAGGAAACCCTGTTTCCCCACTTCACAGAAATCAATGGTGAAACTGTTGGGGCCTCAGGAGTGACAGCTCAGGTCCTTCATGATTGTTTGCCTTCAAAAAGGAATTTTGCTTCATTAGGATGCTAAGTCTTTCACATATTTGATTTGCTCCGGGTCTTGTGTTGTCTTCATTCCGTGCCTGACAACAGGGAATCAAAGGGGGCCAACAGGGAATCAAAAGGGGCATCTCTGAACCTGCTGCGAGGCCGTGAAACTTCACTGGAGAGTGTAACGTGGGGTGAGAGGAAGTGGCAGGCACATTCCCAATGGAGTGCCCGCTCTGTTTGATACCATTGTTATGGAAACTCGAAACTACAGGAAGGCCAGTGAAATGGAAATGCCAGGAAGCCTGAGAGAGACCATTTGGTCACTCTTTACCAGGCTTCTGCAGAGCAAAATGTCTGAGTTTCTGTCTTGTGGGAGCATTCCCGGGGTCCTGAAAGCCAAACTCCCTCTAGGCGTAAAGGTCAGGAATCCAGCAGCAGCGAGGTGATGGACACGAATCCCAGCAGTCATTTGAGATGCTTGTTCTGGAAACGAACTCTCGCAACCAAAGTGGCACGAACAGGAGACCTGATGAAATGGCAAAACAGATGAAAAGTGTGTGTTCCAGCCCAGGGTGAGCTATCCACTGGGAGAGGGAGTGCAGGAGCAGCGGCTCTGTGTGTTCCTCCAGCTTTTCACAACCATCTGAACCCAGATGGTGAGCGAGAAAAAAACCCAACTTCCTGCGTTTTGATGAACTTGAGCAATATGATTTTAACAACACAGGAAGAAATGTCCTGCAGCAACAAAGCAAGACACCAGATAGAGGTGGTTCCTTGCACAAGGATTTGCTAAACAGAGCAGTACCTTACCACACTGCAAAATGAAGTTCTTTTAGACAAAGAAAAGTGCTCATATTTTATTGAAAATAGTTAAATTACTCACTACCCCCAGCCCCAAATGGAAAGAGGCTTGAGCTACAAAAGCTCTGCTTGTGTTAATGTCCAGGCGAGCAGATGCGGTTCCCTAAAATCCATTTAGCTGTCCAAAAAAAAATACCAGCAGCATAGAGGTTCAAAAACTGTGTACTCTAAGCACTTCAGCGAGGATTTTCCTTTAAAACAATAATAAATGTAATAACAATAATAGTAGAAAAGTACACTGAAACCCAACTCTAGAGAAGATTTTGTTCCTATTTCTCCCGAGGGAGAGGCAGGGTGAGGATACCACCAGGCTTTCACATGCAATCCCTTCATGTAAATGATTTCCAATGGGAGCTCCTGCCCTTGCCTGCAGACAAAAGCAGAATGCATCACTGTTGCCAGACCACCTGGGACATGGGGAGGAGAGGAAATTTCCAGATGGGTTTTAAGACAATTCATTTATATTTATATAGCCAAAATAAATGTTGTTTTTTTTTTCTGCGATAGCATTTCCCTTTGCTCTATCCAGACCACCAGGAGAAGAGGGAGGCACAGAATTTCTATTGCATTAATTGTCCTGGTGTTTACAGTTTTGGCTTTTATGAACTTGTGGGAGCTGTTTATTGAGTCATAAACTCTACTAATGGGAATATTATCTCTAAATTATAAAAGTACTATAGTATTTGGGTTAGTTAAAAGAAAGGTTTAAAACAGTTACACACTTACAGTTTATCTCAATTACCAACATGATCCCATAATGGGAATTTAATTGCTAATTGCTGGCTTATATTGTAGAAGAACTACAATAACAACACTCTATATATAGCCTATAAACATGTCCAGACAGTTCTATATCACCTCCTTTCACTGCTACCTTCTAACATGGTTTGAGAGGAGGGGGGTTATTACAATGATTTAATTCCTAAATGCCTCAAATTAGGGATTTCTCTTTGTTAGGAAAGCACTTCCAGCAGTGCTTTGTTTGACAGCTTTTAGCAAGCTGCCTGCACACACTCGGGTGGCTTTGAACAAACAGGACAGCCTTACGCACACGCTTAAATACTTTGCTAAATTAGATACTCAGCGAGCTCTAACAAAAGAAATCGTAGTTCCATTTAAGTCAACCCAGATATTCCTGTTTACCCAGCTGGAGTAAAGTTTGAGCAAGACCCACCAGGCAGAGTCAAGCTCAATCAAACACAGTCATGTCCACCTGATAAACACGGCACCGAATTGACTCATCCTGAGCTCCAGAATATCCCAGGAGAGGGATCCTGTGCACATTCAGTGTGGACTCCTGCTCCCATGGACTTGTGGTCTCGTGGTCTCATGGTCTCATGGACTCTGCCCATTCCACCCAGCTCAGCCCAGACAATCCACAGCTGGCCCATCCTACACATCAGCCACAACCTGCCCACAGGCAGGGAGCAGCCAAAGTCACTCTGCTTGGCCTCAGAGCTCCTCTCACAATGCCAGTGGGCCCCAAGGGTGGGACTCATCTCCCCCAGCAGCAATGCAAACATCTACATTTAGCCGGTTGCTTCGAATCCCTTCAGCCAGTGCAGTGGGACAGGCAGGGTTATATCAGGCATCCTCTAAATATTCCTGTGGGCTGGTCACTCCCTAGAGGTGCTGATCACCCTTCCATCAGCAGCAAGGGATCCAGAGAGCAAGTTCAGGTGCAGACACCTGCACTGCCAACATCTGAGAGCAGGGGACATGAGCATCACCCTGAGACATTCTAATTTGGAGGTGGCCTTGTCTCACCTACAGTAAGGCAGCTCTGCAAAGGGTCTTCCTCTTGTCTTCCAAGGCAATGCCATCCTGACAGATTTGCTTTGGAAGTGGGAGCTCTCTCAAGTGCTGTCAGGTGATACAGTGAATTTTGTGCTGTTAAAGATCATCCCACCATGCTGCTTGCCAGGGATCTGCATCAGATTTCAGGTAGGTTTGTGAATCAGCTCCTTTACTTCTCTTTGTTCATAGTTCTAAATACGAAACTATCCTGATGAAAGAGGAGAGCAGAGAGGACAGATGGCTGGGGTGAAGGGCAGATGAGGATAGCTCGTTCATTTCTGTGTAATACATACCAAAAGAAATTTCCAGATGATTCAAAAATGGCTAGAGAAATGTGCAGAGGGAGAGTTCATTTCAATCAATCCAAAACCTTAATACATTACAGCTATATGAACTCCTTAATCTTGGTTATGCTTCCTAGTTTTAAACTTTTGAACATTGGAAACTGGCAGGGACATAGACCTTCCCCACACCTCTCTCTGGCTTCTTTGACCATTGCCCAAATCAGGAGTGCTGCTTTTGACTGGGTCTGAGTCACTCCCCCAAACAAACTACAAGAAGAAATGGATTTAGAGCGAACAGTAACTTTTAAAAGGTCATCTTTCCAGATAATTTTCTCTCAAATGTTGTCTCTACTGCCCTCTAAAATCTAAAAATAATTTTAAAAATCTGACTGAGCTCAGATTGTGGTACTTTTTTCCTCCTGATACTGTAAACAAGCAACTACTCACAAACAAGACACTATTCTGTCTTTTGTACTGCAGCTTGATGGTTATACAGCCTTGAAGAGGAAGAAATTCTGCAAGTAAACATTCAATAGTTTAGTTACTTAGTTTGCTGTAAAAAATTATTGCTTAAAGAACTAATGCTTCCTCCCACTACACTGAACTACAAAACGTTAAAAACTGGAAAATTCTTCAATTAGTTCCGTGTCTCAAACCACAGGAACACTTAGAAGGGCCCAGCAAGCACACACCTGGTGAATTACTGCTAATGATACATGGACTGCTGTTCTCTGAATGCAGTCAAGTGACTGAAAACATTCAGTATTTTGGTTATTGCAGAATTTCCCACAGCAAGTTCTCTTTTGGGAGGCAGTGATGTCTCCTGGGCTAAAAGGACAAAACAGAGAGAGCAGACACAGGAGCCAACTGAGCCCAAACTTTTTCCATGAAGTGGGATGAACTCACACCAGCACATGAGGAAAAAGTACAGGACGACTTTCATCCTTTCATTTATGCAGATGAACATCTGCCTGATGTTGGTACAAATGGCTCTGCCTGGAAAAATACAGTAGCTGGCTGTATGATGAAGAAAGCGTTGCGTGGTGAGGAACATCCATTTTTTGCCCACAGCAGATGTCCATGGCTGCCCATGTCCGAGGGGGCCCAGCTGCAGGTGACAGCCCAGGCACTCTGAGCCAACCTGTTTGCAGCCATTTCCTTGCCAGCAGCAGCTATTCCAGAGAACTTGGAGCCTCTTCTCCCCAAATGCCAGGCTGAGGAAACAAACATTAACACTGAGCACGCAGCAGAGCCCCGCCGTGGGATGGGAGCCGGGGCTGTAACGTGAATCCCTCCGCTCCTGCCGGGCCAGTGCAGATACTTGTGGAAAGGAGATACCCTTGGCTGCCCTGCAGAGATCCAGAGCTGAGATTAATTGCAACTGTGGGGGCTGCCTTCCCCTCTGTGCCATGCGTGCTTTAAAGCTGTGGCCTCCTGCCATCTTGAAACATAACTCTGTGGTATTGTCTTCATTCAGGCCCCTCATCAGCAATGTGAAAAGAGAGAAGAAGCTGGTGGCAGGATTAGAGGAGAGGTTGAAATATTCTGGGCAGCATATGCTGTAAGTCACATTATACAAAGAGGATTATTGGGCTGCTCATTGGCCAGGGCTTTCCATTCTGGAAGCACTGCTGCTTGTAAGAGAGAAAACCTGGTGAAAAGTGTTTATAGCTTGTCGGACCACAGCATATGACACACTGAGCACAGTGACAGGCAATGAAAATATTTTTCAGGCCCTGTCTGCCCTCTCCTAGGAGATTGTTTTGTGTTTGTCAGGGTTATGCAAGATGCATGGGAAAAAGAGAAAAACAGAAGTGAGACTAATAATTCAGACTGGTATTATAAACCTCCTAAAATTACCATCATCAGATGAACCCTTCTAACTTTTAAACTGAGTACATCAGTCTTGGAAGGAAGTTTGAGACCCTCATTGTTATAGAGGTGAGAAACCACCTTTTGTTGTCCAGGTTTAATTTGTTCATGGCAAATTATACTCATTTTTCCCTTAAGACTACCAATGTTCTTACCTGAACCAGGTAATTTTCCTCTCCTGGCAAAAATGTATTCACAGAGAGAAAAGATATTCATTCAGTCTGAGCTTTCATTTTATTTATTATGACTAAATAAGTCATGCGCCTTCAGTCCACTTTCTTATCTCCATTCTCTTGGTCACCTTTCCATCTCTTCTTTGCACTGATTCCAGTTTATAGTCCCCTTTCTTGACCATGACCAGACAAAACCAGACCATGAGTAAATAGACCCATGCACATGGTTCCACATGAAACTATAAAATATTTCTTGAACTAATTTTTTTTCTTTAAAAAATGCTTTTTTAATCTCATACATATAAAGAGAAACAAACTAAAATGAATTTATCTTTTCTAGAAGCTACTTGAGAGGTTCTCAGCATTCAGAGTCTCCTTTTCTTGGAAATCTTCAGCTGTACAAGATTTCCACAACTGAAACAGATCCTTTTCAAGTCTTGGGAACATTAAAAATTTACAAGGAAAACTGGATTCATTTATTATCAATCTCAGTCTTGGTGGCATGTTATAAAAATATCCAGCTTTCACCAAATAGGCTCCAAACACAAATTGCTGGTTTGGATCCTGACACTATCCCTGTGGGCAGATATTTCTTGTCATATAAGGAACCATTTTCCTCTTCTGGATCAAAAAGCAACTCATGGTCTTATCTACAACTTGGACCATTTTAGGTTCTCACCTTTTTCCTTTTGAGCCTCTGGACACAGACACTCCTTGCCCATTTTACTGCTATCCCTCCTCAGCAGCAGCAACATAATTATGCCTTGTCTCAAGACATTTTTTTGCTGCAAAAAAGGCAAAGGGTTGTCAAAAGCTTCATATTTTGCCATACAGTACAAAAAGAGTAAGGATTTCATCATCATGCAAAAGTGTAGGAAGGCATTTCTATATAGAATCATAATTGTAAGGGGATCTCCCAAGTTTCAAAAACATTACTATTGTCTTTCCCTCAGTTTGGGGATGTAGAGACATTGAATTCTCACCTTACCAAATCAAACTATTCCTCCCCAAAACCATAATTTCATATTAAAGAAAAAACAGGTTTCGAAGTCTTCCCAGGCACCAGAAGAGATGCACTGGCTCACACCTCTTCCCTTCCCCAGTGGAATATTGTGAATCAATCAGCTCCACCATCACCTCAGCTCTTCCATTCTTTAGAGTGGAGTAATTACTCTTCTCACAAAAGCACAAAGTAAATCCAGATCTAGTCATGGCTTTGAGGTGGCATAAGCTTAAAAAGATAAAAAAATGCTAACAGGAATTCCATTAAGCCATGGAGAAAGAGAAGGGCATCAATGAATTTTCGAAGGCAAGAACACTGCACACCAAAACTGCATGGCAGCATCTTCTCTTCAGAAATGTCCCACCCAAATAAAGCTGGGTGGGACTAACCTGAGTCACATCTAAAACAAAAAGCAGGAACTTACAGCTTCTGTGCTGTGCCTGCAAAACATTTGCTTCCACTTTGGAAGGCTATAATTATCTCTGATACCAGAGCAGCTTTATGGTGTGTGAAAACCTTGCTGGCATTTCCTCCACAAAATAACCAACTTTGACACAAACAGCACTGGAGCATCACCACGGGGATAGAGCAAAACCACAGATATGAGCTGAGGAGCAAGGGAGGAAACGTGAATGGAATGGCATTATTGTGCTAATGCAGTCCAACCCAATTGTAAGAGGTCACCCAACAACATTTGTTTGCAGAACAAAGCAGGGTCAGTCATATTTTGCACTGTTTTACTCGAAGATTTCTCAATACTCACAAATTCTCCATGCAAACAGACAGAGATTAGAGGATGTAGTTTTAATTTTGCTTGTATAAGTATAACAGAGTGATGTTGATTTAGAAAGAGTTCCAAAAACACACAAGTATACATCTCTGTTGGAAGAGAAATTAAGTGCAATAAAACCTATATCTGATTTTTTCTTATTTTACAAGAAATATTTTCTGTATCTCTCTAAGAAATCTTCAGAGCTGAAGCACAAATCTTAAATCAGTGCCTTGCACAGATGAGATTATTCTTCCTTGCCAAAGAGATCATTCAGAAGACAAGAGTATCTGACTCCAGTCACGGGAGGGGATCGTGGTAGCTGGTTCCAGATATCTTCCCTCTGAAATTAGTAACCCAGAGAATATCTTAGTATGTAATAATTAAAACAAAAATCATTACAAGCTGGTCAACATAAGGTTGAATGGGCTGCTTCAATTCCACAGAAAATCTGTGAAAAATTGGGTCTTTATATAGCACATCTTCTTAAAATATTACAACATGCACATTCTTATAAGCACATTTGCACATTATGCAAAATATTAAAAATATTTTCTATCATTAACCCTTTTGCAGACATTTTTAAATTATATAATGCTATATTTTCTTCATTAAAATGCTTATACTCCAAATTCTTGAAAGTCATCTATGTCTCAACACAAAAAATCATACAAAATAACGAGACAAAGAAAAGGAATAAAAAAGAAAGCCAGCTAAACAAGCACAACCCTGCTGCTGAAATCTATCTGTTAAATACAGGTACTGTAGCCTCAAAATACTGCTATTAATTTGTGGTAGGTCACGGACAGAACGACAATTGAATTCTAAAGCTGAACAAGATTTAAAACTTTTCCTGTCTCTGATTTTTTTCCATTTTGTAATTACCTCTCTTAAAATAATAAATATTAAATATTTAATTATCACTTAAGCACAGAAGTCATCTGCAAAAACAAAGAATACCACCTCAACAAAGTCTAATAAACACCATGATCCTCAGGACTGATGTATAAAACACGTGGAAGGGCTTTTATTTTATCTGTACAAGACAGAAAAATTCATCACAAAGACAAAGCATAAATAATCACCCATGGAAAGCAGAACAAACCAACAGCCCTGGGCCTCGTTAGACACCACCAACAGCCTGAGATGCTACAGCAGAAAGTCTTGGTAAGTCAGGCAGGAGTGAGGAGTCAGGAGCACAGTGCCTGAGGAATACTGGTTTAAACTACGCCATGAGAGAACTTGAATTTAAAGGAATGCTGTGTTTCAAAATGCTTTGAGCACAATCAAACACTGTGCAATACATTGGTCAGGCCAGAACAGCCAAATGATGCTTTGGCACAAGGCCTTTGGATTTATCTGTTACAAAGTATTTAAAATTCAGCATAATTGCCTTGTGGACTTTCTATTTTAAAATGTTCCACTCAGCACAAGATGGCAAGATCAGATTAGTCTGTGCAGTTTGTTGATTATGCATTTTTATTTACTCTAAGTAGCAGGCTGAAGATAAACAAAGTTGATCCATCAGTTCTCTCTGTGCATGCCTACCAGAGATGTGGGGTGTTATGTACAGGTTTCTGAGGAGTTATACAAAATGCAGGGCTATTTTCTGCATATGTGTCATCTTATACCTTATAGAAGGACCTTATAGAAGGACCTTATAAAATTTTTTTACTACCTCAGCAAGTGAACAGATCATTTGACATGTGACAATGATATTTGTGGGGAAGCAGTACTCATGCCCATTGTCCATGGGTAAATACACCTGTTTCCTCTTCTCCTTTTCCTTCTATAAAATGTCCCAGAGATGTGATAGCTCCTAAGCAACTCCTCGTCCCTGTTTGACTTCTCTGCTTCATCCTAAACTTCCCTTTTAAACCTATTAAAAATAATTACTTGAAGAAAACAGGTACAAATACACAAATATGAAAACATGTTGTAGTGTGTGTTGGTTAAAACAGTCGTGTTAAAGTTGAAGAAAATATATTGAGAGTCTGGTTTTACCTTGGGTGGCTCCTTTGCCTCCTCGAAAACAGAGAGTTGATTCTCTCTCCAGTTCAGTGCATGAATAAACTTTCTATAGTCTACTTGCTTTTGGTTATCTTCAAACCTGAGCAGAATATCCGTAAGATGACTCAAGGTTAAAGGGAATTTTTAACAAAGTTATGTCATGTTATCTACAGCATACTAATCATTACCTTTAGGATAATAATTTTTATACTACTTTATTCCCAAACACTGGCAGGAGTGAAAAAAACAGTACAAAGTGTCAGGAATTCCTATATTCCATATTCTCACACCTTATTATTGTCTCTTATAATGGAATTCAACTTCTTTAAGTTTTAATTCATTTCAACTATTTTCATTTTAGTTTTGAAGCACTGCCCAATCTTTTCCCACACTGATCTCACAGCTTTTGACAAACACAGACTTGGGATGATCAGCGTATGATTCCTTTGTGCAGAAAAGAAACAGAATTATACAGGAGACCTGTGCTGTAACACAACTCACCTGTTTTATTATGACTTCTACAATCATCTCCTGAAAATAAGTAATCCTTCAAAAATGCTGTTTGCACACACCTTGGGATCAATTTGCAATTGACAAACACACAGCTCACTAGCCTATCAAATAATAACCAGATTTTCAAATCATTTGGCAACAGGTCTATGGCATTGTTCTTTATTTCTATGGATGAATAGATATATTTATATCATTTGTGGCTGTCCCCTAAATGCATGAAGATATATATGCTGACAGCTAAGGCCTACAGGTACATGTGGAAAATGCTATTTCCCTCCCTCAGATTTCTAAAATTCTTACCCTGCACTAATAAGCCCCATGGGAACAGATTTATAAAAGTCACTTCATCCTTCTGCCATTGATTTGGAGGAAGCAGCTTCAGAAATAAAAGTCCTTAATTCAGCAGAACACTGAGGAGATTCAGGCCCTTGAGATTCAGTGTCACCAGCCAAATGTTGAAAGATCCCTTTGGGCTGAAGTTTGAAAAGAACAGTCGGAATGCTCTGCGATAAATCCAGCCCTGGAAGCTTCTGGAGGACACCTGTCTCACCCAACACCACCCACCTGCAAAAAAGTGACCCAGTTTGGGCACAAAACATAGCCTGGAAGTGTCTGTGCTTCACTGGGCTCCATGGAGAGACAGAGACACCCAGCAATATTCAATAGCTCTTATCTGGTGGGAGACACCAGGTTAAACAATTCTGCCCTGCCATCTGCTGAGACAAAAACTACTGCACAGGAAACAAGTATTTCAGAAAAACATTTTGCCTTGTCCTTAATGAAACAGCAATGCACAAAAAATGGGCCTCAAAACCTTTCAATCACTGCAGAGGGTTCTGACAAAAATTAAGCACGAAGGCATTTTAAGGGAGAATTTACAGCACCAACAACAGTACTGGAGGAGAAACAGATCTGGTGACAAAAATAAACTGTATAAACTGCAACTCATCCTTTCCTTCTCCTTCCCCCACACCTTTCATTTCATAATCAGCAGGAAAGATAATAACAAAATATACTGAGAGCCATAAACAGAGATGGCAGCGATAAACTGGAATGCTAAGTACAGTGAGTTATGCTGAAGATGAAAGCGAAGTCGGAAAAGAATGCTACTGCAACCAGAATTAAATGGAGCCTGAAACACTGCCATGAGAAACCCTCCTATGACAGCTTGCTGCTTTATCAGAGTTCACACGCAAGTTAACATTTCCATAAAGCCTTACTTTTGGGGAATATATCCAATATACAAGAAAATTACCATTCCCACTTCTAGTGGGTTCTTCGTTTCAGGGTTTGGGTTTTTTTTTTGCAGGTGGCAATAGGAAAAAGAAACAAATTCTGCATGAGATGTAATAAGACAAAAAGCTTATATCTCTTGGAAAAACAATGGCACACAGATTGGAATTTCAGAACTATCAGGACAAATTATTTTTCCTTCTGCTATTATGTAGTTACCTTTTGCTCATTCTGAAAAGTCAAAAGATTAATTCTACCACAAAGTTGCTGAGCTGTATAAGCAAGATTTTTAAACAAAGAACAAGTGAAGGTGTGTAACTACTTAAACATTCTGTTGAGGCACCAAAGTTGAGGAAACCATTGCTTCTGCTTTTGACAAAGATTTACAAGGAGAAGAGTCCTTTGATGTGACAGCACTAGTGAGCTGAGATGACAACATGGGTTTGAAATTATCTGTAACCAAGAATTTTAACATGGGCAGAGGAAATGGGATTCCTAAATCCCATAATTAAATAGCAACAAAAAGCATCTTAAAATACTACTCTAGAATAACCCAGAAGGAAGAAAACCTACTCTTTAGATCTTTTTACTGCTGTGACTTATTGTATGAATCTACTAAAAGCACACACTAGAGATTTGGCACAGAGCATCCAGATGGAGTGAGGAGATGTTATCAATTTGTGCATTATTAGGACAGAGATGTCATACATTTCAGTGGCTGGAGTTAATAATGCTGAGACAGACAGTGCTCTTCAGGAAAGGAAATTAGATTTGTCTTATCAAGAAGATGCACCAAAGATAGCTTTAAACCACCTTTCTCTTTAGTTTTGCCCTGTTACTTCACCAATGCATGGGATTTTAGACTATGAAAGTCACTTCTCCATCCCTATCTGTTTGCAGAGCTTTTTATTTTTCTTATCATTACAGAAATAATTGCACATTTCTGCTTCTAAAAATACATTCATAGTTAAGTACTCCAGATAGGTGAAAAATCTGGTCAAATCACTTTATGATCACTCCTGAAGGTGCTTTGGTGAGTAAAGGTTACTTACTAATAGGCTTTTCTTTCCCATCAAGAAATCTATACCCCCAAGATTTATGTGAAAGTTTAATGTACATGCAGATTTTTTTTTTAATTCCTTCATTTCAAAGAACATTTATTAACAAGTTAATCTGATAATAACAGAGCAGAAGCATCTGCTGCTTTAACCTTAGAGAAAATGTTGGGATTCTTCAGCCTGTTTGATACTCTCTGTGCAACACAGTTCTACAGGGACTAAATTGTCACAAGTGTGCTCCTAAATTGTCATAAACTGCTCATATTAAAGGACTTAAACCAGCAAGCACAAGTCACTATTATATAACAATGGCTACTATCTCCTTTTTTTTTAATTTATATTTATACTACATTTACTCATGTCTTGAACAGCCATGATTGAACCACCAGCTGAGTGGTGTCACAAACTGAGTAACAGGAATAATTTGTCTTAAGAGATTCAAATATGAATTCTGGAGAGCTATTTAATCACAAATGGCAAAGAGAGTCTCAGGCACCAAAAGTTACAAGAAGGCAGCAGGAGAAAGATCTTGAGATCATTTCTACTGCTGCTCCTGCTACTGAACACTTGCTGTAGCAGGAAAAGAGAGTTTGCTTCCTGAAAGAAAAAGGTCAGCCCTAAAGAAACCATTACAGGTAGGAAACCAGGTAAAAATTATTACCCAGCCACAAACCTGGTAAAAACTGAGCAGGCAGGAGTGGTCTGGCCTGAGCTGCAAGTGATTTGAGAACTGGGATAACCATGTAGGAGGCCTCTGTCATCAGGCACTGCTACCTGAGGGACTGGAGATTCACCTTTAAAAACAACAAGCACCCTTCAAACAGACTCACCCCAGCAGTGTAGAGAGGAGAAAAACTACACAGCTGCTTTTAATAGAAATTAAAAAACATAATTTAAGAAACTAGGGACCTACAATTAACAACTAAATTGATGCAGAATAATCAACATGTAATGATTGTAAATTTGTCATCCATTCTTTCTTCTCTCAATTTTTTCCTTCCTTATCTACCAGCTGTTTATAAATCCTCCAGGGAAGGACTGCTTCTTTTTAAGTCCTTGTTAGCATCAATTTAGCATTGCAGTAAATAAAAATAACAGAAAAAAAAAACCCTAAACTCATTACTTAAGCACTTTGCAAAATTTATTTATTAAACAAACTGTAATTGTTAATTATGCCTGCATAAATTTTCAGACATGTTTATAATGACTTCGGTAGTTTTCTGGCAGAAACAACTGTGTACTGTCTGCATTGCTTAATACAATGTGATTAAATTCTGTATTGTTCTGTGATTAAAAAAGTAAGTGAGAAAATGCTGATGGAGAAAGCAAATACTTTTTAACATGCCAGCTCAGGTAAATTGGAAAAATGTTCACATTGTTAGGTACCTAAATCCTACTATTTTAACATCCCACAATTAAAAATACAAATTTACATTAGATGGACAATATGAAAAGGTCTTATGAAACCCCAAATTTGTGTTAACTCTCCCTTCACTCCAGGCAGCTGAGTGGTCTTTGGGTACAGTAAACAAAGTCTTGGGTCATTTGGAGGTGACCACAAAATTAGACAGTAATTTCTAGTCCCATCCCATGCTTTTAATAAGAGACAGACCATTTCAGTATAATTTACAAATGTAAATAATAAATAATTTAAGAGTAGTACCTTTCAAAATGCAAAAATAGAGTCGTTAAGTCCTGGAGAAAGTCTTTGCCACCTAATCTCAGATAGCAAAGCTGAATAAACACAGAGCTTCAGCCTTCAACTATTATCTGATCACATTGTCCAGCATCATTTTATAGCTGAATAGGGTCCAGCTAGTGCATTAACTATATATACTGATTTTGTGGGAATCAGTCCAGCAGCTTTTATTGTACCACTTTCTTCCTTCATAAGTACAGATACACAGAGTTGGACCACCAGCACCACTTGTTTTAGAAATGCCAGCGGACACAAAACTAAATGGTTCTTCATTTTAAAAAATAAATTAAAAAAAAAAAAAAGAGGAAGGAAATAATACTATCGACAAACTTGGCCCACACTGAATTGCAAACACACCAGGAATGAGACTGTTCTTCATTAACAATAAACCTGCCTGTTTTATGATTTTTCAGTGTTGAAGAAAACTACAGGAAGCAGAAAGAAAGGAAAAGTTTAAATCCCATTAAGATGACCCAACTCTTCAATTTACAGACTACTGGAAATTAAGTCCTATTAAATAGATTTCAAAAAAATATTTCCCTGGCTCTGCACCCTCATAAAACAACAAACTTCCCAAGCAGTGCTAAGTGCACACAAGATGAAGAATGTGACAATCTTCCTCATTACCTGCAGTGCTGTGACACCACCTAAACTGCCACCTTTGAAGCAGCTGACGTTGTAACTTAGAAGAGCCTTACACAAGGCTCTCTGTCAAATGCAGCACTTCCCACACTGATCTCTGAGGCCCAGCTTCACATCATTCTCATTTACCTTTCTCATACAGAAATCTGTAACACAGACTGGCCTCAGCCCCTTTAGAAACTAAAGAAAATGGATAGGAATTTAGAAATGCATCTCTTATGCTAGCTGAGGAAATAGCTCTCTCCTCCACCACCCACAGAAAGAACCTATAGCAGCTGAAACCTCATTCAGCTGTCATGGGTACCTTACTAAAGTTGAGTGAAATCCAGCCCTTGATCTCCTCCCTGTGTTCTAAGCTTATCTCTAATTTTTATTATAGTGTACTGGGCTTTTTCTTTTTAACTGCCTACACTCACTCCTTAGAAAAGTAGAGGTTCAGGGCACAAAAGCTTTCCCTGGTATAAATTTACAAACAATAAATATGTCCCTAGAGCCCAGGATGTGTCAGGCTTGTCTGCTTCTTATCAGAACTGTGTTAGTACATAAAGGAAAACTTCCAGTGCCTTGTTGTGCATCTATTCAAGTTCAGCCCTTAAGAAGTGGAATCTGTAAAAACCCCTTGTCTAATATGGGATGCCACTTGTCCTTCAACAATTGTGTTGGGCAGCTTGGTGGGAGTTCTAAAATATCAGTTGTAGATTACTGTTAAAATTCAGACATCTCTGAAGACTAACGCTTATAACTCAGCATCAGAACTGATGAACAGCAGTACGAAGAAGCTTTATCAAAATGGATTTCATATTTCTGCCTGACAAGGTTCTTTTCATTATTTATTAAACTCAGATACTTAATTTGCAACTCCTCCTGAAATCAAGAAGTATATTTACCTGAAAGCATCTAAACATGACAGAAGACAAGTTCCTGTTCCTGTTTTTAACGCAGTATGAAAGCACAGACCAAACATGATCTAAGGATTTCCCTCAAGGGAAAGAAGAAACCAGTAAGTATGCATTTAAACCTATTAGCAGAAAATCTGTCCAGGGAAACCAAACTCAACAAGACATGAGTGTTCAGAGCACCATAGCTTACTCTGAATTCTAGTCTTCAATAAAAGTGCACTAAATAGTAGTTCTTTTTATTTCTATTCCTATTAATACAGCTAGAAAAGAATTTGTCTCAAAAAAGCTAAATGTGTTATGGAAAAGTACCAAAGCCATGTCAGCACTCCTTTTCCTTTTTAAAAATGACAGTATGTTTTAGGTGAGATTAACAGGAGTAGCAAACCAATTTTGTTTACTACTGATGCTGTCTACTTGATAAAGACACTTCACTGTATTCATGTTAGTCTGTTCCTTGGAACTCACACAATGTGCTTTCATAGTATTATTGTTTTTACCTCACATCTATACACAGGAACTAAAGTAAAAAAAGTGAACCTCATTGAAAATGGCAAGTATCAGTAACTGACTCTGGAAAGATTAATTCCATAGAATTCTGCCAAACCCCAGATGATTTACCGTGCCAGGCAAAATGAAAAGAAGTTGCTAAGATGGATGCATCTCAGTTGATTATAAATATTCTATAAATTGGAAAGTCTCCCTGTGTGTAGGGACAAAATCTGCATGATAAAATGATTCATATTAGATAAATGACAAACTCTGGAGATTTGTGTCTGCAGTAGATATTTAGCATTAAGTTGCACTCATGCATGCAGGTCACACTATCTGTCCTTAAGTTACCTGGTCAGTAAAGTTTCCAGAAGATCATCAGGAAGTGGAAACTTGAAGGATTTGAAAATAGTCCTGCAGGTCTCATAGGGCAACAATCCACACCTGCACATCAGAAAGAGAGGGATAGAAATATACATCAGGTGTTTTCCAGGTTTACTTCAACTGAATGGTTCTGTGCATAGGAAAACATGTGAGGAGTATCAGTACAGAGAAAAAGACAACAAAGTTTTATGAAATTTTACTATTACAAAGCTGAGAAACTGGAAGGTCACACTGTAGCCTTTCTAATATTGAGATCCTTAGTGATTCTCTCTGATTCTTTATCTGTGACATGAGAGAACAAAAAGGGTAAATGAGTCACATAAAGAATCCAAATTATTTCTTCCCCCCCCCCCCCCCCTTAAATCACTATTTCTCCTCTTTGATTTAAAATTCTGTGTTTTGCCCATGAACTGGTATCTGATGCCACAGAATGTTCAGTACAGAATCTACAATAAAAAGTCCACATACAAAATGTAAAATAGACAAAAAGTCTGTCCTCTTCTTGTCTATTGTCAAGTTCTGAGAGAGGCTTAACATTACACATAATATTCCTTGGCCACAATATACCATTTGCTCAGCAACAAAGTAAGTGGGTTTACAAGAAGAGCTTCTCAGATAACAGCTTGGGACAAAGAGAAGAAACTTACTTTTCTCGGTCGTTGTATGAAAACACTGCAATCAATTGTTCAAAATATTCAAAGGTATTTTTCTTTAGCTTTTCTTGAGCCACTGAAAGGAGGAGGTGCAAGTCTGTTTGACTGTCATCTCTTATGCCATAGTGACGCCCAAGAGTCATAATTTCATGTTCTGAAAATCCTCCACCAGCAACACCGACTATCCAATTTCTGTTCACAAAAACAACAGCCTACATTAGTTTTAATTAATTAAGTTAAAACCAGTTAATAATCACTAATTTTGGGGGAGGATGTCCAAATTTCCATATAGGAGTTGTCTATACATAAAAAAATACATTCTAACCACAACTGAAGTGTTTTACCAGAGATGCCATACAGAGAATTACACCAAATCACAAGTTGCCCTGGCAAGAATGTAAGACAGAAAGCAGCAGCAAGAGCAGCTTCCATTTAGATGCTGTAAGTGGAAAATCAGATCCCATGAAGGGATGAGCCTGGGATGTGCTCTCTCAAGCCTGTGTGTGTCAGACAAATCAACCCAGCCTAAGGAAGAAGAATCTTTCCTGAGATGGATCTAATGGAACAGTGTCAGCTCCCTCAGCTGTTACAAGGCCTCTTGTCAAATCTGGATTAGTGTAACTACATTGGCTCTATGATCCCCAACATCTGTCTCTGGTGCACTCATGTTCAACCAGGCTTTTCAACAAGCCAGCATCAGCATAGCCTATGTGTCTCAGTCTAAATTAGATTAATTATATATAATACTTCTGGATAAACTGCACTAAGAATAAACTTCACCGTAATTGCTGGTGCAATTAGCACTGCACCTTGTGATACCCACGAGGACACTGAATCACTATGATTAAACACCAATCCTTGAAAACAAACGGAAGAAATTAGTAGTGATGCACAAAGTTCTGACACAAGACCTAAATGGCTGCCTGGAGAATACTTGAATTGTTGAATTAATCTGATGAGGGATCTCTCTAACATCCACATGTGAACTGAAAGCACAGAAACTTAGGACCCTTCCAAATTTGCAAACTTTTAACAAGAAACATAGTTCTTCACTTGCTTCCTCCCAGAAGCTTGTGTGGTCCTGTTCAAATGAAGGGATTACTTCATGTAATATGATTGCACTTACACAACTATTAAAGAAAGGTTAAATGCTGTAGAGTGTCTACTTTGATTCAACTGCTTCTTGTTTCATATTAAATAAATCAAAATGATCTTTTATTTGCAGTGGCAGGAAATAAATACAAGGAAGTGACAAGTGGTTGACAGTAGCAAACCTTATTTGAGATTACACAAACTGAATAACCAGGACTTGGTCCATCTATTAATATTATCATTATCTTGTCAGTATGATTTTTCCACTTAGTGCATATTATTATTTATATTGCAGCAGCATTCAGAGATCCAGTCAAAGCTGGAGCCTCCTTCCTGCAGCCTGCAATAAACACCACTGCACACACCAAGAGGTGATGCCTGACAAACCTGGCACTCCAGTGCTTGAGCTGCAGAGCTGAGGGCTGTAGGTAACATCAGCCATTTCCACAGATTGGATTTCCATACATGGCACAGATTTTTCCAGTGTCAGGATTTTAAAAGTCTTTTATTTTCTCGAACCAGACAATCAAATCACCAAAACTAGCAGATAAAATTATTTCACTTGGGAATTAAGGAATATTTTAGTCATTGTGAGAGACTAATGAGTAAGACCCAAGACTCACAAACAGAACAATATCTAAACTTTCCCTGACAAAAAAACCCCAAAAAACCAAAAAGACAACAAGCCTCAATAATTGTTCCCACAGCTTAGCTATCTCTTGTTTTACTTCTTTTTTTTTGTTCTAGAAGAATAAGATAGATTGCAATCTGAATTTATTACAGCAAGAAGTCATAATTAACTGCTCAAGAGAGCTGCTTCTCAAGCTGAATTGAAGATAGGCATCTTTGTTAGACCCACATGATTCTTTGTCTCTAACAGCAAACAGTCTTGCCAGTAGCTTATGAGAAAAAACAGACTGGATCGGGCTGTGTGATGCACGGGCATCTAAGCTTTAATTATCTTTTAATTCTCTTTTTAACAAATATTTCAATAGTTCTAATGATAGCTTAGGGGATAGCTTTAGTGTATATCACACATTTATTTCCTGGATGAAGTAGTGAAGATTTAGGTTCTGAAAGCAGTTAAAGTAAATTGTATAATTACAATTCTCTTCACTGCATCATACTTATAGATGTAGTTTTGTGAAGATAATATAAAATTACATAGGTAGAAAGGAAGAAATCTGAACAGCCAAATTCAGAGCACAGTAAAGCTTCAGCTGTATTTAAGATAAGGAACGAGGATTATCATTGAAGCTGTCACACAGATAATTGCCTGTACTAAAAATAATCATTTGTTGTTAGTTATAGTCATCAAATGTCATGGCAGATTAAAAATAAACAGAGATGAACACAATAAGAAACTGAAAGAAAAAAAACTCTATTCACATAGAAGTATCTTGTAATTTTCATAGAGGTAAAGAAGTGCTCTTCTTTATGTCATTAAAAATGCTTCTTTCATTCTAAAATGAGATTCAGGGATAATAATAATGAGAGCCTTCAGGTTACTGGATGTAAAACAAAGTAACAGAAACAAAACCTACTGTCACTATAGAGCACAAAGGTTCACAGCTCCTTAGAGGCAAATTCTTTCTCTGGCACTGTGAACATCCCCTGTCAGACCCCAGGCCTTCCCCATAGGAGGGATGGGGACACTAAAGGGTCTTGAGACTGGCCCAGGTGAGCACTGAAGCCCCAAAAACCCTGATTATTTGGGTTCCCCAGAGCTCATGGAGAGGGCTCTGGCATTTTTTGTGGCTGAAACCAAGTCCCTCAACACCACATGATCAGACATAGCTCTCTCCATGTCGCAGAATAGCACCACCCTAAATTAAACAGTTGAGCTGTTCACAGCTGCATAGATTATGTCCATGATTAAATTTACACCCAACTGAGCCTCTTCTGGATAAAATTTAATCCTTTCCCTGCCATTTAAAAGCACAATCATGCCTTCTAAAACTTTGCTTCTCTAATTCTATCATACAAATGTTCCAAACCTTTGAGTTACTCTTTGTGCATGCACAAAGTTTTGCAGATGATTATTCCATAATTTGAACTAAAACCATATGTTTTTATTATTTTAAATAGTTACCTTGTCCATAAATTAAAAACCTTTTCCAGGTGCCAGAAACTTTCTCTTATTAAATGTGAACTTTCAATTTTCTCCCTTCTTATTCAAGTAATAACATCTTCCCTCTTAATGCAATTAGCAATTCAAAATCTTGCTTCTGATGAGTAAAATATCTGAGTTCAGAAATATTTTGACCAAAAGCTGCCAAAAACTGTGGCCTCTTTTAGCTTAAATCCTACCTTTAAATCACTTATTTTTCATTTCTGAATACCAGTTTGTTTTAATTTCTCCCTACTTTCACTTTGAATGGCTGAAAGAACCTTCTGCTGATCTATTTCTCTTCTGAGATATTTCAAAAGCAATTCCCACCTTGTTTAGCATTCCTATGGAGATGACATTCCATGCAATATTCATCTACTTGCATGCCTTAGTTATTATGACAGTTTCTAAATAAACAGTGAATTACTTCTGTGAAAACCAAATGCTTCTAAGTAGTTTTCTCCTCTGTTTCACATCATTAATCTTACCAGTACTGTGCCCAACACAGTTCATACACTCAAGTATTTTGGCTGTGGGATAAACTGAAATCTTTGTATTTGATAAACTGAAATCAGTTTGTATTTGAATATGACTTCCTCTTTCAAGTATTTCTAATCTGCCCATTGGCATATCTGGATCATTGACAGAACCCAGATTTCAGCTCCCTTTTTCTATGCTTAAATTACTATCCAAGTATTAATTATTGTTCTCACTACTGCTTTCCAATCTTTTTTTAGCACTGTCTTCTATAATTTCAATATACATTAGTTCTGTCAAGACTGTCTTCTTTACCAATTGTTCAAAACCCAAACACCATTTTCAGGAGGCAACTTGAACGTTCCTACTTGAATTTCAAAACTACTGTTTGATTCTCAGGATGGACTTTTCTTTATCTTTCAGCACATATATTACTGCTGACTTGTGCCCTTCTTCACAACACTCTGTCAGCTCCATAAAAAGTAGACAGATTTCTATTGTGCTTTTCAGCTTACTTGAAACTATCAGGTTTTTTTGTTTTTTTTCCTGGGGCATAGATTTACTTTCCTTTTCACACATAATCTCCAAGTAAATGCAAAACAAATCTATGCCACTTGTCAGCTACTGGGCAGAAAGCATCAAAACCCAGTCATGCTTTATACATTTTGGGGGAATGTGCATTTATGAAATATTAAAACCCCAAACCCACAGTCTTACCTGAATGTGTCATACCCAATCACATTGGTATGCTCAGGGTCAGTAATAGCAAATATCTTTCTGATTTCTTTGGCACAAGATTCAGTCATGTTCTTCAGTTTGTTGAAGACGACAGAAATATTAGCCATGGGGAACTTAAAAGAGGAAAGTAAGACATAGATTATAAAGACCTGAAGGATAGGATGCCATCCAGAGGGACCTGTCCAGGCTGGAGAAATAAGCCATGGGAATCTCAGTAAGATTATCAAGCATATAAACAATTAAACAGAAATCATCGGATCATGCATTCTCAGAAAGTTTAGTGCAGCTACATAAAAGAACATCCACTTTTTCTTGAAAATTGCATTTTTAAAGCAGAAGTAGAAACATTTAAAGTACAGTTCTTGGTCCTCATTTTATGTTGGTGCACTTCACTGTATTCTCAAGTCATAAATTTCACCATGTTAAAGCTAAGTTTTCACCACTGGCTCCAGTGAAATGTTCCAACAAATAGTGTCATTCATTTTGGACTACATTGTCTTACATACTCAGAAATAGCACATTGGAAATTTTTTAGGAACCAATTTTACCTTGCTTATTAAAATGCTTAAACGTTTACTCCTAAATAGACCATTAAAATAAATTTGAACTCAGATTAAACAGAAGCACTAAGGCTTTCAATCTATATTCAGATTGTTGTGTTAGTGCTCTACCAAAGATTTATTCACTATACTCACTTTTAATATAAAACATAGAAGTATTTAGTCATTAAATTGGGAGCTATTTCAAGTATGATTATCTGCTATGTCCTCATATCTGACATGCTCTATCTAGGTTAAAAAGCACAATGAACTGCCTTAAAATACTTTTCTTCCATTACTTCTAATAGCAATTACTTGGAATTTGGTATGACTGGAATTAAGGACCAGGATATAAAAATCTGGCCTCAGTCCCAACTGTGCTGAAGTGTGTCTACAGCTTTGTATCAGTTCAAAGTGATCTAGAAAAGGGTATTTAAAGTCCCTGTGGCACTGCCAGAGCAGTACAAATCGATCCAGGTTTAATCAATGCATCAGCTCTTGCAGGTTTTTCTCAGAAATGGAGAAGACAATTTCTGCCTGTGCCAAAACCCCAGGTGCAGCCCTGGCAGGCAGTGCCCTGCAAGGCAGCAGCTTGGAACAGCTGGAGCAGCAATCAAAGAGTTTTAGAGGCAGCAGCTTTTCCAGGCCCCTCTCCAAGATGTTACTGTTTAGGGGATAAGCACACAGCCTTCTGCTGATCAAGCAACAAACAGGGAAGAAAAGATTGAGCAGAAGGACTCTGCGAGCAGAGTATTTCAGGATGGACAAAGTGTCCTGAATATTTAAGAGCCTGTCTTCTCTACATTATCAAAACAGTTATTTTTATATATTTTTTCCTAAACTACATATTCCAAACACCTACATAGGTGTATCTGAGTATCTGAGCAGCATGGCAATAATTTCCCCAGATTTCCCCCTTCTCATGTAACTCCTGACATGTTTCTAGTCACGGTCTAGGTTTGATTGTCTTGCTTATCTTTGAGATTATGATGCAGAATTCAATAGAAGTAAAATCCCTTTCCATGTTTGTGCTGCAGCACACAGCAAAGTTAGAACAATTGATATGGTTCAGAGATGCTGAATTCCCTTCCAGTGACACCTTGTTTCAAACAGTCCTCCCCAAACCTGGATAATACCAGTAGGACTGTGCACAACACACCTGTTTTGTTTTGCAAGCAAATCTACACTTTCTAAATAAATATTTTTCACCTCAAAGTGAAAAAAAAACCAGAAGCGCTAAAAAGTTTTGAACTACGTCCTTGTAGTTACTTTCAGTAAAGATGGCAATCAAAATGACAAGACTCCGATTTTTCATTCCCTTTAACGTAAAAAAAAATATAGTAAGTGTAACTTTGAAACAGAAAAGTAAAACTTTCCAACTATCTTAGATGGTGTCAAACAAATTTTCAATATTCACCTGCACTATGATTACCCATCAAAATTTCATCTAAATCACCATATTCTTATAGAACTGTGGATAAAATGGCAATTTCCATGAAAAAATATTTAGCCATACAGATTTTTTTCACCAGTTTTAAGAAAACATATTGATGTGTTCTGCTGGAAAGAAATCTCTTGTCTATTCAGAAGGAAAATTATTTGTTTACTAATTTTAGAAACAACTGACAAATAGTTATATTGCTTTCCCTTTTCCCAAACAATCTTCCAGTTCTGATCTTCTCTAGTAATTGCTGAAGTTGTTGTGATTTGAATATGTGATCCCCTGATGAACTGAGGCAAACTTCTGGAGCTACAGTCAAAGGATGTGAGTGAAGCACCTACCTCTGGGAGAATTAACCTCTTTTTTCTACCAGCTGCATTAAAACCTTAATTGTGTGAAGAACCTTTCAAAATTCACTTGAAGGACATATTTTTAATGTTGTCTCTTCCCATTTTGCAGATTCTATTTTGATACTGTACAATCATTCAGTCTGGAGAACTGAAGTATCATTTATTTGATCCAGGACAATCAATGCAAACAACATTTCAAAGAACATTTACAGTCTAAAAATGAGCTATGCATTTTGGAGAAAAGTTTGGTTTTGATTCTACTAGGTGGAGAAACCATCAAGTAGGAAGGAAACATACTGGATTGTATTTTTGAGGTTTCATCTTTGCATTTTACTGCTTTAAGCATTTAGCTGCCTTAGCATTTTACATTCACAAGCATTTTGCAGATCTTCCTCATTGTTCCAGGGAAGGCAGATGGTGCTAATCCACATTAATTTACAAAAATTGCATCATTTTGCTGAAATATAAAGCAGCAGAGGCACCCCAGCTCACAATTTATTGTTGCTCTCCCCTCAGAAGGCAACAAGAAAAGACAGTAAAACTCAATAAACACTGTAAGCTTGAATTCCTGTCTGTGATATGAATTTCTAATATTACAAGGGAAATGTTATGGTAGCAAAATGTGTATGAACCCAAAAAATTAAATGAGGACATAAAATAGCCTCATCAGTAAGACTAAAATTTTATGTGTCCTCATCTTGTGTGCTGAACACTATTCCAGCCTCCACATCTCACAGTTAATTTACAAGGACAGACTAAAAAGGATGAGACTCTTACCTGCACAGGATTAGGCTGAGGGACAAAAATGTCTTAGATTTACAAAATTATGAAGGTGGTGCATAAGGTGAATGGGATCTTCCTCAAATCTCAGAACAGTAGAACTGGCCTTGAAACTAGTGGGAGGCTGGTTTAAAACAGCTAAACGATATTTCTTTTATCAGATATTTGTTTTCATAGCAGGCAGTGAACTTTTCATCCTACTGCCACAGAAAGTTGTGAAAGCTGACAGTATCTGTACATTCAGCAAGGGTTAGATCAGCTCAGGGACAGAAGGTTCATGAACAGCCTCAAGAAGGAACAGGCAGGGATATCCCTTGTCACCACCCCTAATGCAGACTGAGTGGATTCTGAGAAAGGAAAAGGGAATGGACAGTAGAGAGTGGCCAGATTTGCATGTAGTCCCAGCTGGCATCTCCTAAATCCATTGCTAGTCAGAGAGCACTGGGCTGTGAGCTTTAGGTGAGGAAACAGTATGAATAATTCTGAAAAATGTATGGATAAACCACAGTCCTGTGAGATAACAGAAATTAACAAGAGCCTGCTTCACCTCATTTGCATTCTTCTCCATGTAGTTGAATGTGTATTCATCAGCATCCACCAAAAGAAAGTTGTGACCATGGAAACAAACTCTGGCTCCAACAAACAGATCCTGAGCATTGTAGTATTCAGATGGTTCACTCTTAAAGAGCTCCTGCCCAGGCTTCTTAATGCGACCTCTTTCCAGGAACTTCCCACCAGCTATCCCTGTGGGTATAGAATTTAAAATAATTAATTTTGGCTTTACTTGGAAAAAGAAAAAACCCACACACAAAAAGCCATCGATGAAAAGACACCCCAAACCAGATTATTTGTATTTAAATACCATATTTTGTGCTCCAGTTTCCTGTCTCAGAACACTCACTTCCCCTCCCTCTCACTGCTAAAAGAACTGTCTCTGCCAGTGTCCACAGCAACAGTGACATTGTGCACATTCTGTGACATGTCCCATTTGAATGCCTGCCAAACACCTTCCCTGCTTTGCTTTTCTTTAAAACAGGACAGAAATGTGCCTCTTCAAATCGTTCCCATAACCCTGTCACTGCCTTGGAACTGGATGGGAATCTTGGGAAACCTAAGATCCAAACACTAAGATGCAAGCAATGATCCTTAAACTGTAAAAAAGCAGAAAAGGGAAAATAAAAATCATAAATTAAGAGAGCATTGTCCTATGAAGTTTGTGAATTCTGACGCACTGTAATTCTAACTTCTTTTAAAGGGCTTTGAAATTTTTTTAAAACGTAGGAGTGACATGATATTGTCTTCCACACATTGTTCTGCCAATTTAACTGTGATCTTCTCTTTGCTTTATGAGGTGGGTATGTCACATGGTTCCTTTTCACAGTATAATGATTTTATTTGTGTCACTGATGGGTGATAGGTGGGTAAGATGCTAAAAGGAACATTTCACTTTCCTATGTTAACTTCTGGTGTACCACAGGACTGCATTGCATGTACCAAGCTTTCTGAAAAACCTTCTGTCACATGTTTAGTTTCACTGGGATATGTGCCCTACAACAATTCTGGGGTTTGCTTCCTGCTGATATTTCAGCTTCCAAGCCAAAAGCCAAAAGCTTACTTTAGTAACATTTAATGACGCCTTCATATCAGGTACTGATGCAAGTCCAATAAAAGGCTGATGAAGAGTGTAATCAAAACCCTTTTATAGTCAAAATTATAAATGAATGTGAAACCCAAACTACTTATTAAACCAGAGTTTGGAGCAGATGTCTGTCTTAATTGCTTTATTAGCACCATAAAAGACAAAAAAACCCTCCACTATGGTAATCATCCGACCTTGCTTGAATCAAAAAACAATTCAAATCATTAATGTGACTCTAATGTTAACACATTCCTTTTCACCCAGCTATAAAAATAAATAAGAAATTTTAGGTTACATAATCCTGGAAACTGTTTTTAATATTTAATATGTCTCTGTAGGATTGGAAATTCACTCTTGCCTCTCTATTTCCCTGCAATTGTGCACTTATATTGGAAACCTACTTCTGTCCCATGATGGTTTTTTAAATGTTACAGGTCAATACATTACAAGTGGTACAAAGAAAAATGACTGAAAATATCTCATTAAGTTAGAGATTTTACACTGAAACCTGATAAGGAGTTTTGATGGAAATCTACAAAAGCCAGGCTCAAAGCACAAAATAAACACCACCACGAAAGACCCTCTTCCATTAAGATCAGATCAGAGTTTGCAGGTGTTTGTACAGCTGCTGCCTGGGTCTAGCACTGAGTTAAAAAGGGGTTGTGATCTTCTTCATGGGGAGCCAAAGTTCTCATGCTTTGATCCCCATCTCAAGAAGTGCTTCAAGATGTCCAACTCTGTGAATTTCATAGAGTTTCAGTGTTACTAATATTAGAGTGAAGTACTTCTCTGAAATCTTCAGGTTGCTGAACCAAGAAAACTAAGATCAACTTATTACTTCCATTTTAGGATTGGGATCTGAAGTATTACTTACCAATTTGTACCAGTTCATGTAAATGAAAAGGTAAAATTAGCCCTCTGAACCTATGCACAAAAGGAATGGCCAGGTTGGTATTTTGGATGCCTTACTCCTTTTCCTTAGCCACTATTACCTGACCTCTACGAGGCCTTCTCATTCTTAACATTGAAGAAACTCATTCACTTTTCCTTCAGACATGACTAAAATGAGGGAGGGATAGTGAGAGAAAAGAAGTAGAAAGAAAAGGAAGGTGGGAACAAACAAACTTATGCAGACCCAGGCCTCTTCCCAACTGCTGCTCTACCTCCTCCATCACATTCCTTGCCTCTTCAGTGCTGTTCTCACTAAACTGTCCAGTGGCCAGTTCTCAGCCACATCCTTCCATTTCACCTTTCTACCACCTCTAAAAGTCAGCTATTCCATCCATTTTAACTGCCCAAGCAAGTTAAAAGTCCACTTGCAGACACATGCCTTTCATTTGTGCCTTGAAGTTTTTGTTACTGTTAGCAGGCAAATTTTCCCATTTATTGTTTCCCATTTTATTTGACCAGCAGTGTCAATGGGCTCCCAGATGAAGTTATTGTCATTCCAAAATAAAAGGAAGGCAGTCAGGAATCTCTGGCCTGGCACTCATGCTGTTGATGACTTGACCAGCTGACCACACCTGCTCTGCAGTGCATGGCTTTGACTCTTCTCTGGGTGCTGTGGGATAAATCTGGAGCCTCAGGTCACAGCTATTGTTACTGTGTGTTCAAGGCTCTCTGGGGCCTTGTCTAGTTGAAATGGTGCAAAGGAGAACTAGAAGTGACTGAACAAACAGTACACGTGCTTGAGTCCAAGATTTAAACTGTTCTCTGGACTTCTTCAATTTAACAGTGCAGCTGTACCTTTAGCACTCTCTATGTCTCTGGACATAAAAATGCCAACCAAACATTCCATTCAGTAGTGGAGAACTGATCTGCTCTTGAGCCTCACAGGAGCATTACATATTAAATATATACATAAGAGTGAGAGCGTGCGTGTGTGTGTGTGTGTGTGTATTTAGCTGCAACAAAAGAAGTTGCATAAATTTCAGGCCGCTGGATGCCAGGAAGTGAAAAAAATATTGGTAACAAGACACTGTTGCAATGAAAGTGCAAAATCTTAATGCTGTAGTGGAGCAGGATTAACTGGGAATGCTCATTGAAGTCCTAAGCAGGTACTCTATACCTTATCAAAACACTTCTCAGAGAATTGCTTGTATTTCAGTTGGGGGTGAGGTCCCTGTTTATGCAGTCATAGTTGGATACAAGCAGAGATACCATCAGAGATTCTCTGGATTGAAAAAGAACTTCTGGATGTTAACTGTTCTGAAACTGTTGCTGAAGATGTTTAGTGGCCTTCAAGAAAGACACTAATCCCTCCAACAGGGTCATGCTTAGCCAAAGCTCCCCCATCTCTCTGAACTATAGAATGACCTCCTGACATCCTTCCCACTGCTGTATCCTTCCATCCATGCACAAGACACTTCAGAAAAGACGCTTGAAAATCACAAAACCTTTCATATCCTCAGCTGGAGGCAGTTTAAAACAGACAACAGAGGCCAAAAGAATAACATGACAACATTTGGCAACCACGCTCCAGCAACAGGATAAATGTGGTCAAGCAACTGAGAAGTAACAAAACATTTGTCACTTAAACACTATCAGTCTGGCTCTTGGAATACAGTTGTATTGTAGACAAACACACATCTAGACTCTAGCGCAGGACAATCTTCCCTCTTTAAATGCTCAGCACTCCATGATTAATGGCAAAGCATGTTAGAAAGTGTCACAGCTGTTTGGTTTTCACAAGCTGCTTCTATACAATGGATGCTGTATAGGTTTCATAACACAATTTTGCAAAACAAAGGATTTAGTCTTTCATTCTTGATGTCTTGTATTTCCTGTCCCTATTTATCATCAGTTACAATACTATTCCTGTATGTTATCCACAACAAAAGCGAATGTTTAAAGGTCAGATTTTGAAATTAAAATGTAATAAAAGTTCTAAGGCATTACACTTGCAGTTCCCAAAGGGTATTGTGAAGTACCATCATGCAAAGAACAATGTAATCCTGAGTGAGGAAGATCATGAATTACTATGATATCCAGCTATGCAAGATAATGCAGCAGGCCTGCTGATGTAATTTTCATTGCATTTAAAAGTCCACATCTCTGCCTCTGCTACTGCTGAGTCTGGCCACAATGTTTACTGTAAAGTCTAGCTAAATGAGCAGGGCAACTGCAGCTGATTAGAGACATTGCTACATCTTACCTGAGTTTCTCTCTGCATATTCAAAAACTAAAATGGTGTCATCACTCAGGAAGAAGGAGATAATGAATTTACGTCCCTTGTCGATAGCATTGTCCGTGATGAGCTTTGCCGCATAGCGCAGTATGTTACTGTCCATGCCATATCTAAAAAAGCAAAGGAACAGGTAAGAAATCAAAAACAGAATGAGAAAAGCTTTCACCCCTAAGAGATGTCTTCTCCTGAGTTTTACAACATACATTAATTGCATTACTGCACCACGAAGGAAAATGGCTTAAAATTCACTACTTTACAAAAACCATTTTCAGCTTAAATTAACAGAACCAGATAGTCGATCAGACAGAAAAGAGTAATTTTTCAGAGGAAAATTACTTGTCTGACATAGGTCTGGAATTAATTTTTATTCAAGTTGAGTTGCAAATCAAGACCCAAGTTTCTTTCCAGAAAATTTGTAAAGGAAGAACACATTTAGGTATGTATATTTTCAAACCAAATTCTGAATAGCAATTCATACTAGGATTATCTCCCACAAATTCAGGTCCACCAGATGATCTTACTAGCTAGATATTTATTATATGATTGTATTTTAAATAATTTGCAGTGATTATATACACACTAGCAATACATTCCCAAGCCTCTTCTAACAGCTTTCCTCTTTTGCAAAGGTTCCAGGTGAATCTTTAACAGGAGACTTTGCTTTTTTGCTTTGGCTTCAACAACTGCTGCCTAATAAACCATTTCATAATGGAAAGTAAAGTGTTAAAGCTTTAACAGTGCCACAGTAAACTGCATGAAATTCAGCAGACAAAAAAAAAAAGGTATCAGAAAGTCAAACAAAAACAAATCTGTGTTGGTCTGCTGGATCATCCAAAATTCCTGACTAATGCCTGGACTAAGATTTCTGTCAAATTCCCACTGAAAACAGCAGAGGGAAGGAGGTAGAGGATGGAAGTACCATAGCATTTGCCTTCTCCAAAGAGAAATTTTGAAGTTTGCAAAAAAATGGAGCATCATGCCACTGACCCAGGTCTCATGCACCTGTCCCTTAAAAGTCTGATGAGCTCTATATTTTGCTGAAAAAAATGATGTCCCCACATAACATTTATCTCCTTCACATAAATACATAATTTAAAAATTTGGAATTATTTTTCACACAAAGTACCTGTCTTTCACCAGGAATTGCCTGTAGTCCTTATGGGCAGGCTTGATAACCACACCCTTACAGGAGCTCAAAGAATCTTCTTCAGAACCAAATCCATTATAAGGAGGAATAATTTTTTCTGGTTTTGGGGGTGGTGGAGTCTTATACTGAATTGGGGTGAAATCCACTGCAGCAAAGAGAGCAAGACTTATTTGTTACAGCTGTGATGAATGCATTTTATCAAGGATTTAAACTTCCAAAATTAATAGATATTAGCCTACTTCTGTAACAGACCACTGATCATAGTCAAACCAGGATCCCTCCTACTGTTACAGGATAAAAAAAAGATTCCATAGAGCCAACAGCAAAATTATTTCTTCAAGGGTTTCAGGATTTCATCTATAATCTTAAAATGTTTGGAAAATATCATTAAGACACACAGGCAAAAGGAAAAACAAATACAGTTTCAAAATGGGATAAAATTGCAAATTAAAAATTCTAAATTTATTTTTCAGTTTCAGCCTTTGAGTTTCCTGCCCTGTGCTTTTGGCCAGAGGAAAAAAATACATAAATAAATAAAATTTTATTCATTATTTAAAACACGCATATAAAAGGCCTTTGGTACACTAAAGCAAATAACTTCAGCCCACAACTCACTATATCCAGAGTTTTGGGAAGCTTTGTTTTTCCTCATTTTCCCCAGACTCGAGTCTTGTCTTGCAGTGATTAGTGGTCCTGACTATCTCAGGTACACAGCAGGAGCTGTCCTGACTCAGCAGAGGCACATCTGGTCAGGGACCTACACTCAATTCCCACAGAGGTACCTCCCAAAAGTGCTGCTTCCATTCTCATGACTCCTTTCTTGGTGAAAATCTTGTCCAATCTTGTTGCACCCCTTCACTGCCCTTCTGCTGCAGGACAGCTTTACGTGTGTTCACATAAAACTTAACAGAGAAGCTCAGTCTGCTGCTTAAATGAGGTTAATGGAAAATAAAAAGGGTGAGAGGAAAATAAGGAACTTGCATATGGGAGAAAGCAAATGGGCAGATATGAGGCAAATGAAGACATGAGCCACAGGAACACAGGATAACTCAGGCTGGATAGAACCTCAGGAGATCTGCTCAGCACAGGGTCAGCCTCAGATCAGTGGAATATAAGAGATATGAGAACAGTGTAATAAAAGAGGATCCCATGAAATAAAAGGTTTTTTCCTTTAAAACTTAACTTTTCTACCCAGAACTGATAGAGATGGATAACCGAAACTTGTAGCATGGGTTTCAGTGCAAATAGAGGAGGACGACAAAACTGCTGTCACTTGGAACACTGAACTGGTTTGTGATTAAAATGTTTTAAACATGGCTGTATCAGAAGATCAAAGCACAACATTCCTAAAATCTGACTTGCCTAACATCAGTGTGAGTTGAAAAATAAAGCAAGAATTTAGATGTCAGAGTTTTCCCTTTAGCCTGAAAACACGAGTTCTCCTTTAGCCTTTACCTCTCAGAAGAATATGGTCTGACTCAAAAAGCTGATACCTTCACCTGAATCAATCAAAAAGGGGTTTTGCAAAATCACACCAACACTCTTCTCCATGAAAAACTACTTGTGCACTTTCTGGGACTCAGAAGCAAAAAGGCCAAGCCCAAAGAAAGACTATTCAGAAATCCTCAAAGTAATTTTCACCACGAAAGAGTATATGTATGTAAATCACAGACTCATGGAATCATAGAATGGTTTGGGCTGGAAGGGACCTTAAAGATCACCTCATTTCAACCCCCTTTCCATGGGCAGGGTTGTTCAGAGTTCCATCCAGCCTGACCTTGAACACCTCCAGGAATCACGGAATAAATTAGATCATCTGAGATCATCGGGTCCAACCAACAACCAAACACCACTTTGTCAATCAGACCATGGCACTGAATGCCATATCCTGTCTTTCCTTAGAAACCTGGTGGTGACTCCACTGCCTTCCCAGGCAGCCTATTCCCATGTGTATTTACCCTTTCTGTGAAGAATTTCTTCCTAATGTCCAACCTAAACATTACCTGGAGCATCTATAGACTATGCCCTCTCAACCTGTTGCTGGTTTCCTGGGAGAAGAGCCTGAGCCCCACCTGGCCCCAACCACCTTTCATGGAGTTGTAGGGAGTGATAAGGTAACTCCAGAGTCTCCTTTTCTCCAGGCTGAACACCCCCAGCTCCCTCAGTCACTCCTCACAGGACTTGTGCTCCAGACCTTCCCCAGCTCCATTGCTCTTCTCTGGATCTGCTCTGGATGGAGCATCTGAGGTTTCTTGGGACAATTTATTCCAGTACCTCAGCACCTTCAAAGCACAGAACTTCCTTTTAATATCTAATCTCATCACACTCTCTTTCAGTGAGAAGCCATTCCCCCTTGACTTGTCACTCCAGGCCCTTGTACAGTCTCTCCATTTTTCTTGTCCATTCTCTTCAAGTACTGGAAGGCCACATTTAGGTCACTCCAAAGCTTTCTCTTCTCCAGGCTGAATTGCCCAATCCTCCGAGCCATTGCCCATAGGAGAGGTGTTCCTTCCCTCTAACCAGCTTGGTGCCTCCTCTAGACTCCCTCCAATGGGTCCATGTCCTGGGACCCCAGGGCTGGATGCAGTGGCGTCTCAGAAGAGTAGAGCAGAGAGGCAAAATCCTCTCCTCACCTGCTGCCCACGGTGCTTTGGATACAGCCCAGCACACCCTTGACATCTGGGCTGAGAGGGCACAAGGCCAGGGCACATCCAGCCCCTCATCCACCAGCACCCCCAAGTCCTTCTCTGCCTGGACACTGGATCTGCTCAGCTTGCAGCCTGGACTCATACTGGGGATTGCCCCAGCCCAGGTGCAGCACCTTGAACTTATTCTCATTAAACCTCATGAGATGCCCATAAACTTTATGAGATCCCCTATTTTCTAAGCACTGTTTGTCACCAAAACAACCACATTTTCACAGCTCGAGTGCTTGATACAGGCAATTCCTGATACCATAAACAGGGAGCCTGTAAATCGGCACAGACGGTGCGGAGAAGTAAACCCCGGTGCCTACAGGTGCTGAGCACCGCAGGTAGCACACAGGATCCCCAGGAGAGATTCTCACTGAATTCCCGGCTAGATTCCCGCTGGATTCTCACTGAATTCCCGGCTAGATTCCCGTTGGATTCTACGCTGGATTCCCGATTCCAGGGCCGGGAGCGGCACCGGGAACGGCGGCTCCGCGCTCCCACAGCGCCACCCGGTGGCGGCGCGGCGGAAGCGGCGGGGGGCTGATGCTGCTCATCAACCCGAGCGCTAATTTTTTAATTAGGCAATGTGCAACAGCGTAATTTGGCACACACAAGCCCCACCTCTTTGCTCAGGTGTCACAGGTCCTGCCAGAAGCGCTCGGGGTACCAGGGCACCTGCAGGGGACCCTGGCCGCAAAGGACAAGAAACTCTTGTGTTTACACACTGGTCACAGTCTGCACATTCACACCCACGCATGAGGCATTCATTAAGAGACGCTAAAGCATTTCCCGTTTGTAAACTTTAGCACATGTGGATGAAAATTAGATTTATAAGCTAGAAGGAAATTATAAATTAAGAGGAATAATGTTTCATCCCTGGGGGATGTGTTGAATCCATCACAAGAGAAGCTCAAAGTGAAATCCAAACGGAAGTTCAGCCCTTTGGTTCCCATCTCATCCCTGAAGTAAAACGACCTCGTGTCATTCAGATAATCATAGAATCACTAATTTTAGAAAAGACCTCTGGGATCACCAAGTCCAACCATTAACCCAGCACTGACAGATCTACCACCAAACCATGTCCCTAAGTGCCACATCTACACAATTTTTGAACACTTCCAGAGATGATGACTCCACTCCACTCCTTCCCTGGACAGTCTGTTGTAGCTTGATAACCCTTTCAGTCAAGAAATGGTTTCTAATATCCAATATAAACCTCCTCAGAGGCCATTTTATCTCATCCTGTCACGCGTTACCTGAGACAAGAGACCGACCCTCACCTGTCTAGGCTCACTAAAGAGAAGAATACAAACACCCAGCCTTGTGTCACCTATATTTTCCAAGATTTTAAAGGATTATAAACTCATTTTCTCTCCTGTGAATGAGGAAATTCAGAAAGAAATTGCCATGGAGAAATATAGGTTAAAAAACCAGTCAAAAACTCATTTCTGGAACTTGTGAAGAGCCAGCTACCCGAGCTCAAAACTGATTTCATCTTTGGTCTGCCACACAGCATTAGGGCAGAATCAGACAGACAGCTGGCACTTACATACAAAATGCACTCTTCTCAAGGTGATCACTGGTGTTTAAGAAAATTACCTCTGTCCAGTCAGAAAAAGGAATCAATTCTCTCTTCTTCCAGGCTGTAACATTTCAGTGTAAATTTACAGTGGGTAGAGAGTTAAGTGAAAGTCTGGGATTATAAATTTCTGCTTCCAGAAAGAATAGCACAGGTATTTTTGCCATTTATAGTTTCATCCTTCGTTACTGCAGTAACCTGGATTTTACCTTGTTTATCAAACATGGACATCATACTTGTAGATTTTTTGTGACATCAAAACTTGGGTGAGATTAGAACAAGCAGTGGGAAGAGCAAGAAACAAAACAGCTCCAGCCACATCTTTAGCATATAAACAATTTGAAGATAGCAAAGCTTTCTTAGTAAGAAAAACTAAATTCTTCAAGAAGAATTTGTTGCCAGAGAGGCACCAGTAAATCAACTTCACAGAATTCACAGAATTCACACACAGAATGTCTAAGTTAGAAGAGACCTTCAAGATCTTCATCAACCTGAAGGAGCTTGTCAGCTTTCAGTTTCAATATACATTCTGAGATTGTGGTATACAGTGTGAGATTAGCTTCTGCCCTCATCGAAGAACTGCAGGAAAACCCTCATGTGTTAAGACCGTATTTCAAGGAAGATCCAAGTGCTACATACTTTGGATTAGAATCACAACTATACTGAATATCAGGGTATAGAAGCAGGAAAGAAATTCTGCCTTCATAGGAAGAGGACAGGCACCTCTGAGCATTAAAGCCAGGAACAGGAAAGAGAATTCCCACTAGATTTGGACAGTATAAAGAGGTGGTGATAACCTGGAGAGATGGCACTTAGCGTGGTGTTCTCTATAATTCAGAGATGTATGACAAACAGCTGAGACTTTCTCGTCTGCCTCACAACTGAGGTAAGAAGCAAAATAAGAAGGCAAAGAAACCCATGTCCATAACTGTTACATGCAGGAATAAAGAAAACCTAGTGCTCACAGAACTGTCCATGCATCTGAGACACAACAGTGTTCATCCTGATTCAAAGAAAATCTTCATTTACAGTCTTACTTCATGATTATTACAGTTACCTGGACAAAAAAAGGCATTTGTATATGCACAAGTATATTTTGAAGCTGCTGCTCAGTCTCCACCACGTGTAGTGGAGAGGTTAAACACCAGAGACACTGACCTCTGACGAGCCTAGTGAAAATTGGCAGCAGGCTTTAGTGCCCCGCTGAGGGGAAAGCAAGGAGTCAGCTGTTAGCCCTGTTATCCAGGAGCAGCTGCCTGGCCACCAGCACATGGCCCTGCCCCGGCAGCGGGTCAGGGCTGGAGCCTGAGAAATGAGGGGGTGGGAGGGGTGGAGAGCATGCACAGGACAGGGATTGCAGGGTGCTGTGAAAAGCTTCAACAGCCAGGCTTGGGAGGTGCCGGGACAGGGAAGAAAAAGCAGATTTTTCTGGGTTTTTTCCTTTTTGAGTAATCTGTTAAGAAAGAATACTTTATAGTCTGTGCTAAGATACTGTATTAAGTGAGAAGGACAAGTATCAGCTGCCCCCCACTGCACATCCAGCCTATTTCCCATTTCAGCAGGGTGACCACGACACCTACATGGCTACAGAGTCTTTTTCTCCTCCTCTGAGGCTGCACCAGCAAGCCTGGACAGGTAACTTCACACATCAGTGCATTTTCTCATGCATTCATAGTACTTCTAGGTGACTGTAATGCCATCAGCTTCCTACTGAAGAGCATTAGCTACGTTCATCCATGGAAAAACTCTGCTTTTCACTAACATATGAAAATAGACAAGCCACACATTAGAAATACATTGTGTTCTTCAAGAGAAGTCTAAACTACTCTTCATTCTCCTAAATGGTAAATTCTGGGCAAGCAACTTGTGCTGAAACTGCAGACTTAAAAATAAATGTCAGCTTCTTTAATGGCTTTGGCCAAAGAGTATAAATTGAAGGGGAGTAATGTAAAAACACAATAACGAAAGAGCTGGATTGATGCCATGATGTGCTGAGTACTGTGCCTTGATGTAAGAACTAATTTATCCACTTGCTTACTCTTGCTCAAGTAAATGGTCTCCCTGGACTGTAACTGCAATTAAGTCCGTTCCAGTGTTTAATTGGATCAGAATGGAATTCTGAGCACTTTGTGGGACTGAGCCCACTGAGAGTACCTTGTACATCCACAGACTCACACAAAATATGTAAATCACTGAGAGTAAAAGGTGAACACTCACTAGTTCTCTCTAACAACCTGCTTTTAAGTCAAAACCTACCTTGATTCTACTCCTGGTCACTTCCAGTTCAAAAGTCATACCTACATTTTTTTAATCCTTCTGGGAAAAGCAGGAAAGAATTTTACAGCAAAGTGTGTGAATCCCTTAGCTCTTAGAAAGTATTGTCTGTGAACAAGACAGGTTGTATCAAGATGGATGGTTTTCCATGTCAGCCAGAGTCTCTGCCATCATATATCCTTAAAGGTATGTGTAAAACACTTCCCAGTTTCCCAGAGGTCTCAGCTAGAGCACATCTTTGTGTGTTTGGTGTCAACAAGGCAGAAAAGCTGGAGAGAGCACTGAGAAAAATTACCACAGATAGAAAAGAATGGACTATGGAGAAAGACTGAAAGGTATTCCCTTAGCAGCAAATGGCCTGGGATGCGGGCAGGGGAGTAAGGTTTTGTATTGGAATAGTGTTCAGATATGTACGAGGTTGTTATTGAAAGAGGATACTGAGCAGTTGTTCCCCAAGTCCAACAGAGAGAAGAGAAAAAATTTACTCTCTTAGTTTACACAAACCAGCTTCAGAGTAGTTTTTAAGCGGCATTTTTAACTATGGGGTTAGGACAAGATACTTCAGGAGGCAAAGAAATCTCCTTTACTGCAGAACAGGAACAGACTAGACCACCTACAGTTCCAGTTTTCTAGAATTCTGCATATCAGCAACTTCTGAATTCCCCTAACTTGCAAACCACCTAAGTTTTAACATCTAGAGACATAAACAGTAATTAGTGAACCAGCATTAGAGGAGGGGAAGGGCCTTTGCATTTGTGTATCGTTGGTTGCACTGCTTGTTTAATCCAGGATGGTCAGCTGCATTTCATTTATTGCCTGCCCTGAGTAAGAAATCCCCACTCACTGTTCAGTATAATTTGCTCTGACAGAGGATATTGCTGCCAAAAAGCAGCAGTGGTCTTGGCTGAAGAAATTCCTAGAGCAGAACCCCCTATTTTGCATCTCTAGAGTTAAATTTGCTATTATTTCAAGTAATACCATGGTTATTGGACATGGCTTCGTCACACACTGGCAAGATCAGGTTTACTTTGGTACAGACATGCCAGGGTAATATTGAAAAAGTCCTAATGAGAAATACTTTGCCAAATAAGAAATTCAGTGTTTGAATGGCAATGCTACACCATTTAATTCCCCCAATGCAGCAGACAAGTTCTGATACACACACACACACATTCTATCAGATCACAAGGTAACAGAAATAGTCTGCTCAGGTGTTTTATTTCACAGTGGCAGGGAAAAGCCACAGTAGGATTCTTCCTACTATTGAGCAGATGCTAGCTATATTTATTGAATGAATAAACTGATGGAAAATAACTAAGTCATTTTTGCAGGAAGATATCCATGATGGAACCATTAACAAGTCTGACTGGGGACATTCAAAGACAGATAAATGAAAGCCCTATTGTTATTCATTTCCAAAATGCTTTTCCATAATGGACATGGTTGCTAGATGTTTCCAGAATTTAGTACTGAAACTTCACAAGATACACACTCTAATGGTCCAGAATACACAAAACTGCATTGTAAAAACCAATAATGTGATAGACTAAAACTGTCATGTCAGAAAACCTTATTATGTGAGGATTCTGACATCCATATAAAATAAAATATGGTATAAGGAGGAATAATTGAGCTCATTCTACTTACCCACTTACTACATGCTCTTTATTATTTTCTGACTGCAAACACAGCTATTGGAAGGGGAGGGGGAAGGAGAGAAGTAGAAATGACAGTCTATCTGTATGACTATTTTCTCACTGTAGTTTTCAAATAGAGGCATTAGGAGCAGAATACATACATTATATGCTAGTTTTAAATGGAGAAATGTGTAAGAAAGTCCTTCTGGATTACCTGCAAAATTACTGCTTTGCTGTTAACAGCCTATAACAGATTGTTATTACTAAAGATTTTAATGAACATGTTTTGTCAGTAATAAAATTTGAAGACTGCTCTGTTAAATTCAGAAGCATAAAAATGCTCATAAGGAAAGGATAATTATCACTACTTACCAATTCCATACTTTTTCCTGTAATGTTCTTTAGTGAATTCATCACAATCACAGAGTAATATTTGCCTTCCCCAAACATTAATTACTGCCCCTATTTTCAAGTCACTGTCTTTGTAAAATTCCCGTTGCACTGCTCCTGTCTAATAAAAGAAGGAACATTTATACAGCAGTTCCATAAATCTCAGAATCATACAATCTTTCTTAAAACACAGGTCATTTAATGTGTGTGATTTAACATATACCCTTCAAAGTCCATTGGCAAGTATATTTCACCCCATGTTAAGCTTCATCCTTTCTACAAATGTGGGATTTCCATACAGTAAATCTCAGTAGTTCTCATTTGAGCTACTCTCCAGTGGCAACACAATTCTATAAATAACTATCTTTGTTGCAGAGGCTAACAACCATAGAAATTACAAAAACAATGATAAAGATATTCAACAGATGGAGGCACTCAATAATTTCTGACCTGCAGAATGTCCCGAATGTAATAGCCTTTGTTTCTTTCTGACTTTCCCAACACATTGAGCAGAGTGTAATTGGTGATGGTGCCCGGACGATACGGAGGAACCGGAGTATTCTGCAAGGAAAGAGATCAACTCTTCAGAAATATGAGTGACAGTGAAGAAGGAGAACTCTGCTACCTTAGAACCAGCAGGTTTATTATACACTGGCTGTTATTGTAGTATTTTCTGGGAGAATTTTTAGTAAATTCTAAGATTCTAAAAAACCTAACAAACCAAAAGTGTATATTCCAAAAGCCAAGGGTAATGTCTCCTTTCTCTTGGAAGCAAACAGAAAGCAAAGGTCAGCATATCCAAAATACCACATTGTTGTCAACATCTGCTCTAAAGGCTATTATTTTGATTGGTAGTAATTATAAAAATATGCAAAGAACCACCCAGGGTTGGTACTATCCACTGCACAAACACAGGAGATTCAAGTCAGCATGATTCTCTTGGCAAAGATTTGTTTAAACTCACTATTGTGAGTTTTAAAATTACAGTAGTAATTTATCCCAGTAATATCAAACTTAGTACATATTTATGTCACATTTTAAAAAATCATGAATAAACTGCTGATGCAGGGTAATCAAAATGAGTTATTTTGTCTTACTACCTCTCCTCATCCCTCAACTTTTGATTTACCATTCTCAAAATTTCCAGAGGAAAAAGCCAGTCCTTAAAATTGCAACATGCACCTCAGTGATTGAAAGGGTCTGGTATCATAGAGCCACTGCTAAATCAGCATCTCAGAATGCAAGACTTACAAGGTAAGAAAAGTGTAATATTTTTCTGGTAGGTTTTTATTATAAAATCTCACCTGCATCTATGGCATCACAAATAGATTATCAGTGTTAGAAGGAAAGGAGGAAAAGACTCCCAGTATTTTATTCCATCTGTTGGCTGATGTTATTCTATCATCAGCATCTGTCTGGAGTGATACAGGAGTGTATCCAGGTCAGTAATTTTATAATCATAACAGGTTACAGAGGATACAAACCCTTCGAAGATTTTTCTGAGTAAAGCCTTTCTCATGATTAATGCCCAACAAAGCTTATTGATGGATTCCTATTGATTTTAATTGGCTTTGCTTAAGATCCCAAACCCAGAAACTCAATTTTAAGAAATCACACCGGATTTGCTACGAAGAGGTAATGTTATAGAATATTAAAACTGACTTTTCCAAAGGCTGCAAATGTAAGCTATAGATCAAATCTGAATTCACCTCAGTTTTACATAAGCTTATTAATATTAATTAATTTTCTTGTCTTCCATTATTGCAGTTTTATTAATACAGTTACCTTAGTACATTAATATAGGAGAAAGAAAATCATGGGACATCTCTGTGCCTAAATGCTCCTTTTAGTTAAGCGTGACAAACCTAAATATATTTTTCTATCACTTATTAATTTACTACATGAGTATGTATGCAAAACCTAAATCATGCAATTATGATTAATACCCTGAAAACACTTTCTAAATATCATTACAATCCTAATACAGGATTTAAAAAACAAGGCATTCAATATTTCTTAATTAATGGAAGAATTTGAAACTTTCATTCCTCACCTTTGGAAGCTTATCTCTTTTGAGGAAAAATGGAACTATATCCCGGCCTGAGTTTCTTGGTAGAATTTCTCTTATATCAATAGTATCATCAGACAAATAATAACGAAGAACAAGTTCCCGTGGGCCAGTAAGCCGGGATTCTGGGTCATCCCACACACAAGAAAACCCTAAAACTTGTCCATCAAACTCCAGAAATTGTTTCAAAGTGTCAAAGCGCTCATAAGGGTGGAAAGGATTCGTGCTCGCCAGATGTCTCTGGTCAAGAAGAAATTAAGAGAAACATATTTTTAATTATTTACTCCTAAAAACAGGACCACAACTGCATGGTGCTGTCTAACCTTAGAAGATGGGCTTAGGATTTTCAAATGACACCACACCATAACAATACATGAAACACAATTTATGCCATTATCAAAGAAGTATTTACAGGGTTGCTGTGCCCTCAGAAAAAAAATATGAAAACATTTTTGGATTGGTTTTAATCCTTTTTTTACTTGCAACAAAGTCCTCTAGATCAGAGAATTTTTTTTAATTATTTACAGTACAGCTCATGTTTTCAAAAAACTGCCTGTGGTAATCAGATGACTAAAATGCCAAATAGCATCACTCTTGCTGATTTACTTCCTTAGAAATTGTTACAGACAATGCGATGTAAAGAATCAATTCATTCTTTTCCCTTTGGCATTTTCTGTCATTCAGCCTTAAAACATAGTTTTTTAACTCTTGATTCATTCCACAGTTACGTTTCACAGTTGGCAGGTACTGGGTATGTTTGTTCTCCTCTCAAAACACACCCATAGGTCTGCTAAGGAACAGCAAACATTCAACTAAAAATACTTTCCAGCTGATGGGACCTATGATGAGGTGCTTCCTGCAGTCATGGTTGCTGCAAAACCAGTAGCACTGGGTTAAACTGGGTCCCAGTAGCATTGGGTTAAACTGGGTCCCAGGGTGATGATCCAGCCTAAGGACTGCATTTCTGTACTCTTAGTTCACCATAGAAATGGTGACCTGAACAGAGTGTTTTTCCTAAGGCAAAATCCACACATCCAAAGTGCATTAATAAGGGACGACATAATCCTTCTCATCTACAAAATTGCTTCCAAAGAAGAATGGTGACAGACATTGATGGGACAATGTAAGCTGAACTGTCTGAACAGAAAACGATGTTGACTATGGACAGCTTTCATCATTGTCTGAATTTCTCTTTAGCCACTAACATACCTTCTGGCCTTAAAAAATCTGAGAGGGAAAAGAACCATTCTTTCTGAGCATTAAATCTTAAGATAAGGAGAGCAGAACCAAGTTATTTATCTTCCCAGTGCTCTCTTTCTTCCTTCCTGACCCTTGAGATGGAATAGACAACCAAACACAGCCACAGAACCAGGTAACACCACCATCATCCACAGAATCATCTCCAACAATACAGGAGGAATTTCTTCCTGGAAAGGGTTATTAAGCATCAAAAGTGGATGCCCAGGGAAATGGTGGAGGCTCCATCCCTGGAAGTGTCAAAGGAACAGCGGGAAGTGACACACAGTGTCACTGTGTGCTCTGGTTTTTTTGTCACCAGTGCTCTGGTCAGAGTGACAAGCTGGGGATTGGTCACAGGTTGGACTTGATGATCTCAGAGGTCTTTTCTAACCCAAATGATTCTGTAATTCTGTGAAATATAAGTCTAAATGGTTTACTTCACTTTCCACTGGCCTCATTTTCTATACCATCCCATTCCTTACCTTCCTTCATACCTTCATTTTCTAGCCATGTACTAGGAGTCCTGTGAAAACCAATTTAATGTTGCTCTCAAAGTGGTCCAGAGCAATCAAAAGAAAATAAAAAAAAAAAAAATTACCTTCCACAAATTAGGTGGTAATTTTTTCACAGAAAAATGAAAGCATAAGGTAGCCAGAATCTGCTAAATAACTTTTCCGGAATTCCTCAACAACTGACAACATGAAGACATAGATTTTAGTAATTTTTTGTCTCCTGAAGCTCTTATTTCTTAAACCTTTTCCCCCTCTCCATTCTCTTTAGGGACAGATATGCCCAACTCTTGAATGTTTTGCTTATTATTAAAAACAAAAAAATTAAAATGTAAGTGGGTTATGCAGTACCATATGTAATGTTGACACAGTCTGACAGTATCAAGACAACTCAGCATGTGTTTATATACACAGCTGTTACCTACAGGGGCTGAGTAAGGGAAAAGAAACCCATGGCCAGGCTGAGTCACCACAACACAGAACCAGATGTATTACAAATGTTGCTTTTCACTGGGGGACTGCACAAGCCTGGCAGCATGAAAAGAAACCAACTTGTTGTTCTGAGAGTGCCTCAGAGACATGGAAATTGTTCTACACGTGTCAGTCATAGTCACCTTCTATTACTGCTGCTGAGACCTGCAGCAGTTTTCTCACTGGGAGCACTAAGGATGCCACAGACACAAGGAATATTTGCTGCTTTCAGAGGACTAGGCTGGATCTGTCACAACAGGCTGTATATTGTGAACCAACAGCCCTAAGAGTCAGGTCAAGTGCCATTTGCAGTCATTAATCAAGAAAAACAGAACTGAAGCAAACTTGTCATTATTCCCAATAGAAAATATCCCATTACTACTCCCAGAGGAGGAAAAAAAAAAATTCTGTGAAGGGGAAACTACATAGAATCTAGGAGCTCTGAGTGAGATTTATGACTTCTGGAGGTGTGTATGTTTGTGTATGTGTTCCCATACAAAAGAGGGAGGCAAATAAAACCTTGCAAGTCCTAAAACTGCAGAACACTGGGTTCTGTATGGCAGAAGAACTTGCTTTACACATGCAAAGAGCTGTTAAAAACATGTAGGGATAGAGATGAAAGATAAAATATGAATAGAAGAAATGAGTCTGCAGGAAGCCATGGATGGGCTGGAACCACAATTCCAATCAGATCTTCCTTTAAATAATTTAAAAGTGTTTATTAACATTAGATCAGCTCAAGCAAAATCCTAAGTAGAACATAGAAATTACAGTAGAACATGTAATAGGCACAATTTTTTTTTTCTTTTCAGTTTAATACTGAAAGGTTTATATTATTTTTTCCTAATCAATTTTATTGTGTTTTAAAAGGTATGTGAACACATCAAGAGAAATTATTTATAAAGTACAATGAGCCACATACAAAAATTTTTAAATCCAATTTTTCTCTTGGGAGTTACTATGTTGAAATACTTTCTATTTGATATTAAAGAAATAATGTATTCAATGCATCTAACTAATTCAAATCAAGTTTTATTCAAATCCAGCTTTCACTACTGCTGCCTCTCCTGACCTGTTGCCGCTCTGTGGTGTATGGGTCATCTGGACGGCATGCAGGAGGATTTAGTCTGATTCCTATCTTCCTCAGGAAATTTTTTGTGTACAGGTCACAATCTATAATCTTGTATGTTCGGCCATAAAAGGTTATCTCTGTGTTGATATTGAAATCATACATAGTATAGAACTGATCCTCATGAGGAGGTGGAAGCGGAATCTGGTGCCGTCGAACAATAGTTCCTGTAAAACAGAAAGAATTCATGGAGAAAATAATATTTGCTCTAAGGATCCCAATAGAACTAAGTTTAGAGAAGAAAAACCTGCCTTAGCAGGGAAAAAAAGTATAAATTATGAAGCATGGAAGCAGGAACGCTGAACTGAGTTTCCCTAAGGAGCATATGGAAAGCAGAGGCAAGAGGGGAGTTGGGCTGATTGCTGGTCTGAAGCAAAGAATCCATCTCAAAAATACAGAGCCAGGACCTCACAACCCACAGTCTAATAGGAACATTATCCAAAAAAGAAAGAAAGGAGAGAAGGAGAGAGGAGAAAAAAAGGTATTTTAAATTTGATAAAATATCTTTTTTTAATATATTATTTAAACTTAAATTTTCTTATTTATAGTCTTTAAATAAAAGGAATGTTATTCTGACATTGAATTTTATTACCTTTTGAAGATTAAAGACATTAAAAGACAAGGAAACTGCTATTGGCCTGTCAGCTAAAAACTCTCAAATACATTGATGAATTGGGTGATATTTCAAAAGTACTCAGTGCTTGTGAGCAAGAGACTGGAACATCTTTCATATGACGAAAGGTTGAGAGAGCTGGGTCTGTTCAGTCTGGAACAGAGATGACTGGAGGTGGGAAAAACCTATCAAAGTTTATAGATACCTGATGGGAGAGAATGAAGAAGATGGAGCCAGGCTCTTCTCCATGGTGCCCATTGAGAGCAAATTAAAAGATAGAAAATTCCAGCTGAGGACACAAACTCACTTTTTTACTGTGAGTGTGACCAAACACTGGAACAGGCTCTCCAAAAGGGTTCTTCATTCTTACAGATACTTGAAACCCAAAAGGACATGGCCCTGGGCTTCTGGCTCCAGCTGATTCTGCCTGGGGCACGGACTAGACAATCCTAAGGTACCCCTTCCAACCCCAGTGATTTAGGGATACCACAAATATTTTAGAAATAACTTGCAGGAATTTTAGAACCAACTTGGGGAGAGAGGGGGTAAAGAAAGGCAGAACAGAAGGGAGGAAGTGTGTGCTTTGTTTGGTGTTTGAAGGGCCTTGTTCCTAGGTTAGTCAATGGAAATTCTTTATTGTTCAAATCATTTCCCTATGGACTAATTTATATGAAATACCTTTCTTTACTACATTATCAGAGTTGTTTATTAAGTTCTAATTCCTACAAAGAAAACATACCCTTAGTTTTTCAGGGGAATAAAGCAACAAAGCAGATTTACTTTATGTTCCCATTAAAATAACTATTCAAGACCCATTCATCATCCTGATGTTTCACATGTTCCAAATCCAACATTCTGCATACTGATCTTTGACTGCAAAATAAACTTTAACCTCTATCTGCTTAAGCATATTGTAGACCTATTTAGGATGTCCTCAAGAAAGATATTAGAAAATGTGGGAACTAGCACATTTTAATGGGATGTAAAGCTGCATTTCATTAGCTTTAGCTAAACCATGTACTTTAAAATATTTTACCTGATTTTGGCTAATTCTTAGGTCAATTAACAGATAATGGGGTAAGTCAGAGCATGCAAATCCTGTTGAATCATTAATTAAAATACAACAGTTGATGATTTTCTAATATGAGGTGTTCTTGGAGATTATATTCACCTCAGATTGGTGAATATACCTCAGCTTGTTTTTCATATCACTTTTAAGGGTGAAACACACATACCCATTTTGTTCTGAGGGAGAAGGATTTCTTTGCTAATGGAAAATGTCTTGTAAAGATAATATCTCTAGAAATCCTTTGCTTTTATTAGGTATCACTGTGCCCGATGTACACATGTAGAGGTTACATTTCATAATGTTGAATTTGAAATTTAATAAAACCTGATCAGCTGGGGTTAGCTCTCATAATTTTAAAATTGTTCTTCCTTCTGGAAAATAAATTTTGTCTAGAAACTTGTTGCAAGCTATTAAAAGAGCATCTGAATGTGCAGTTTTCAGGTTGCTCAGGATGGATTGCTATTCCTGATGGTTCTTTGGTTGTCAGTTTATTGAGCAGGACATTCTACTGCACCACCAAGCATTGATTTAAATATTTGCATCTGGTCAGACTAAAGCTCTGCTCTACTGTGCTCTTGGAAAGGGAATTGAGGTACTGCTTTTCTCTGACAGTGGTGGTGGCACTGAGCTCCCACACTATAATTTGTAGTGTACTTTCTTTTCTCTTGGGGCTTTGGATTATTTGGCTACCCCAGCAGCTGCTTAAGGAGATCTCACTAGTAGGGAAGGCCTTTTGACAACGAAGCTGGGCAGCAAATGATTTGGTCTCTGCTGCTTCTCTTGTCTGCAGAAAAAATTAAAATGGTATCCAGAGTTTCCTCAGCATAGCTCTCTGACTCTCTACAGCTCAAGAGTGCTGTAGAGAAAGGAGAGGAATGAGTAATACCTGGAGTTTGTACACACTTTGCTTGCACAGAAAAAAAGGGGAAGCCATCACTATTATTCCTGCAACACAAAGAGTTCATCCCAACAAGGAGGCTTCTTACATTCACTTATTCACCCTTCCAGAACATAGCAAGGTCATGATTTGGCCACCATCAAATATGGCAAAATCACAATTATTTCAAGGCCTTGGGGAAGGCTTCAACTCTTAGATAATCTGTTTTATTGGAGGAGCTGATGCAACTTCACTTTCCCATTTGTACTTTCCTCTTCAGCCAGCCGGCCTTGGGAACCCAGCCAGGAGGCAGCTCCACTCTTTTTCAGCTGGCTGACCTTGGGGAAACCAGCCAGCTGCTCCACTCTGCTCGGGCTTGCAGGGTCTGGATTACACTGGAAGCTACAGTCAACCCCATGGGAACAGAAATGACCTTTTGATAAGACAGTATCAGCCAGCCACAGTCCTGTTAAGTGGGAATTATATGTACAAAACACTTGCAACAGCTATATCTAGCCTGGCTTTCTATGGGAGAATTTTTTTTTTTTATACTGAAAGAATAATTATCATTCTGGCTGTGGAAGAAGCATTTAGAGTTTGTATTGTGGGCAAGTTTACTGTCCTTCTCTCCTTGTCTTGACTTGGGCCTTGTGGATTGTGATTGTCCTGCTGTTGCTTGCTTTGATTCTGGTTTCTCAAGTTCAAGGTTTCTGCATTCCTTCCTCAGTACAGATTTCTTTTAATGTTTCTAATATTTGCCGAATAGCAAGGCAGTATCCAAAATTAAATGAAGTTTAAATTTCAGTTATTTAGGAGCAGCTTTGTAAGTCCAAATTCATGTCCAAGTACAGCAGCCAGTTTCATAAAGAAGTTTTTAAAGTCACTGAAAGATTTCCCACAGATCATTTACTTCAATGCTTTGAGATTTTGATCAATGGTAGAAGAACATTTTCTGGCTTTTTTTCACTGAGGCCGATTTGGTTTAGTTTTGTAAAATGATAATTGAACAAAAATTCTTCTAAACTACTTTGATCACTGTTCCTTCACCAGATCTTCCTGCAGTCTGTAAGCCTCTCCAAATTTCTTTCCGCAAACCCACAAGCACTACGAGAGGACAATGGGAAACTACTGCATTTCTCCAATCCCACCATTGCCAGACACCCATTCAGACCATCAAAATCTCATTTGTGTTTATGGCACAAGCATTGGTAATCCCATGGCCTCAAGGCATTAACCAGCCAAAATGAGATCTACCTTTGGTCTACCCTGTCACAGCTCTACCTTCTCTCCAAGAAGCCTCCCAAAAACAGCCATCCCAGCTGTCTGGTTTACATCTTTTTTGACAGGGCAAACATCCAAGTTAAGGCGCCCAGCATCTTCTGCCTTCAACAGTTAAATGCTACTTCACCCATCACTGGTTTTTTGCTGTCCTTTACGTAACTCCTTTCCTGCCACTGAAACTCTCTAATTCTTCACAGAGACCAAGCCCATCCTGTTCCTCACGTCCCCACACCTTTTTCTTCAAACACCTGTGCCCTTTCGTTCAGTGCAGTTTGCCTTTTAGCAAACCAAGCTCTCCTACAGCTGAACTCTCCTCTACAAATCTCTGGAATTTTAATTAACTGAAAAGTTGTATTTCAGCAGATGTGCAGAGAGAAGCATAATGGTCAAGATCCTGAACTTCAGTTCAGTTCAGCTCTTCACCCTGTTTTGACCTTTTCTGTCTGATCATGGGTAAGATTTTCATTCCTTTGTGCTTCAGTTTACCAGCTTCACAATGCAGACAGTTAAACTCCTGTTGTTCTTGGGCTTAAAAATTCCCAGTCAGGATAAAAAATTTGAACAACGTAGGATAGATAGATAGATAGATAGATAGATAGATAGATAGATAGATAGAT